>JASAMX010010194.1:0-50972 GCA_030248175.1 Microlaimidae sp. YZB2_3 | reverse complement strand
TTCTTGGTTCGTTATTGCTCGTTAATAATAAGTGATGATTTTAGATAAAACTTTGTAGAAGGATAGTTAAAGTCAAATACTTTAAATTTAGATGGATTTTAATCATTAACAAATAAATAAAATTATTTTTCCCAAAGAAAAACGTGTTGTCGGTAAACGTTAAGGATATTATTATAATTTTGTCTGTAGTGTGTTTCATAATCAATTGTAATTTCCAAGCGATAAACATTATTTTTTGGTTTGATAACGACTTATTCAAATATTTTTAGTATC
Source organism: Microlaimidae sp. YZB2_3 (assembly GCA_030248175.1). Classification (NCBI taxonomy): domain Eukaryota; kingdom Metazoa; phylum Nematoda; class Chromadorea; order Desmodorida; family Microlaimidae; species Microlaimidae sp. YZB2_3. The sequence continues at coordinate 50,699 of JASAMX010010194.1, read as the reverse complement.
TCCAAACTTATTTTTCCAAAGCTAAGCAGGTCATTTCGTGCATCTTACATCAATTTAAATCAAATCCTAAAAGCTAAGTTCATTCCCTTTTATTTTCAGAAATACATTGCAATTGATTCATTATTTCTCTAAAATTTATTTTACAACAATGAATATTTAAATCAAAAAATAACTTACCAGCATTTCTTCAAGTTTTATTCTAGTTTTCAAGTCTTCTCACAGTACCAGTATATCCCCAAATATGCACGTCATATCGAGGAAAGGCCAGAATGTGTCAATAAAACAATTCAAGCATCAGGTTCGTCTATAATGCGGAAAAATAAATGGAGATTATATTTCACAACTGCTCCTGCAAGGGGGATTTCCCTTTCAAACCACATATAAACCCCGCTTATACGACGTAAACCACTTATATTTCTATATTATACTCAAAAACACCTCAATGAATATTTCTCACACAATGGTAAAATATTTTTAGCTTTGTTTTTTTTTAATTTATAAGTTAAAAAATGTATAAATATAAAAGCGGTATCCCGAATAAACTTTAAGACACTAATTTGAAGTTAGTCATATAAAAACAGACGGATATTAATATTTTGGGTAAAAAAAGCCAAATAGCCAAAAGGTTTTGTTTTAAATTTTATTTATTTCTGACAAGTAAACGAGTAAAAGTAATTTTTCAAATAAAAAAATAAATAAAATAAAGTCAAGTCGGCAAAAATATGGTTGGTGTTTGACTTTTAAAATCAACCAGTATTTGTTTCTTCCATTTAAAAATAAAGTAAATTACAAAACTTTTTTTATAAGTTTAGAAGGATTAAGAGAATTAATTAACTAGAGATTTAACTGGTTTTTAATTTGGAGAATTCAAACTTTAATTAATTTTGGGATATGAATAAATAATTTTTAATTCTGGAAAACTGCAAAGAGTCTGTTTCCATGTTTGAAATGGTTTAAACATTCTAATATTTTAAAGTATTCTAAACATTCTAAATAATAAAAATATTTGTTTTTTAATTAATTCTTGTTAAATTTGTTGCCTGATTCAAACTTGGTCTAAAGTGTCTAAAGGACAAAAAAGAGAGGGAAAAAGGTCTAAAGGAAATTTTCCAGTATACACTATTATAGGTGAAAATCGTCAATAATTTAGAAAGTAAAAAACCCACAAATTTGCAGTAATGGTTTATTCATTAAAAACCAAACAAATTTGCTTGTGCATGTTTGTTAAAAAGGAAACCAAAGGCCTTCAGTATATATCTGGTTTCTGTGATTTTAACATTCTAATTTTTTAAACCCAGATATCTATTGACACAAAAGACAGAAAGTAAACAGAAATATCTACAAATTTCGAATAAACAAACAGAAAATATTGAGGATGTATCTGCACATGTTACGTCCAAATTTTGACAAGATTGAATAGTTTCATAAAATCAATGAAAAACTTAGAGCTTTCACAAAATTTAAGAAAAATCTAAATTTAAAAGTCCAATTCTCTAACTGACTGGCTTTGTTTTCACCTGTGAAACACATTTTAAAAAACTCCCTTATTCTCGAATTAAAAAAAAATGTTTTAATTTTTTAGATCGGTTTCAAATTCACCGAAGTATCGCCATTTTAAAGTAAAAAGATACACCACTAACTCGAATTTTTTTACCGGAAATTAAAATTTTTATATTAGATAACTTGCATGGCATACAATATACTATTTTGCCAATTTCGATCGATATCGAAACCACAAAAATAACGTACTTACAAATTTAGGGACTTATGCAAAGCATTGGGTGGTGTGTTTTAAAAAGTCACTACACTAAAATTGGTAAAAAAATAACATGAATTGTGTTCCCAACCACATTTTGAAGGGCATAATACAGGGGCTGATACGTTTTAAAAGTCTTGAAACCGAGAAGTTGATAAAAAATTACATGGGTTTTGCTTCTCAACAGTCAATCACGTGCTTTATTATTGCAAATTAATTCAGTAAAAATACAATTGTCTTTCTACGTTTCAACAAAATTAATCTCAACTTCGAAATACACATTATAAAATCAATAAAAACAATCCACAAAAGAAAACAAAGCCCACTCTACAAAAAACTTTAAAACACACGATTTTCTTAATGTGTAATCTACAGTGGAGTAAATATTTACTTAGCTAGCTTTTATTTTACACAGATTTTTCGAGTTACACGCACGAAATCAGTTATTTGTTCGTTGTTGCTTTTAAACCAACATAATTTTAAATGTAGTAACTCAAACCAAAATAAAAAAATTTAAAATAAATTAATAAAATTTTTAAGGCATAAATAAGATATAGGAACAATTTTACCCTAATTTTTTGATATATTCTTAAAAAGATATACAAAACTATAAATAATAAAATAACAAATAATTAAAGTAAAAAAAATTAAAACATGTTAAAATTACATTTTAGATGAAATTTGATTGAAAAAAATACTTAAAATGATATGTCAAATACTACGAATCAATGTTTAATTACAAAAAACCACTAAAAATTATGTTTTTAAGTAAACAATTATGCATAAAACATTAAGAACAGAGACCAATAGTTAACGGATTAAAAAAATGAATCATATACAAATGTACCTGCATATTTCGCAGCTTATAAAAGGGTGACTAAATGGGACCAATGCTTACTCCGATGGCAAAGCATAAATCAATTACTCTTATTATTTGTTCAGCAATTCGTTTCCGCTAATGGTGTAAACGCATGTGTGCCCCAAATAGGTACCTAATGCGGTAATAGTATTTATTGCGGCAGCAAAACAATGAATCAGAGTGCAAATTATAAACAAACAGAAAAATATCAGATATCACAGGTAATACCTATAAATTAATTTCTTAAAAAGAAGTTGAAAAGTTATCAAGAAATTTTTATTTGAGAAAATGTATTTTTTATTTCCCAAATACTTATGTATATCTCCAGTTTCTAATGTTTAAAAAATAAATTCATTTTTTATGCTCTCAGACATCAGACCATAATCGGGATCTAACACTTTTATCATTTTATAATTTTTTAACAAAACTAACTAATTTAATTTCGCTCAATCTTTAATTTGGCAAATATATTTACAGATCGTTATTTAAAATAAATAAACATATTTTGGTGAGATATAAACACAATGCTTTTCAAACAACCATTTTTTTTTTGTAAATAGTTTACTTTTTATATGTATTTATCAGGTTTCTCAGAAGGCTGTCTGCAGAGTGCACTCGCATATCCAATTTCAACTATAGACTTGTTTTGCTAGTCTAAGTTTGTCTGTAATGTGGACAACCGATATCACTTATTCAAAAAGCTTTTTTTATTATAAAATCTGTATCAAATGATTACAATGTATTTAATAACGAAAAAGTTTACATTTGCTTTTAAATATTATCAGTCATGATTTATAAAGAATTACAACTGAAACTCGAATGACAAAAAGGTTTAAAGAGGATTTTGCATTATAACCTCGTAAAAGAATACGAGATACAAACAGACAAAAAATACCCAATCTGAACTGTTCCCTGCGTTAGAGCCGACGCATAAAAGTACTGCACGAAACAGTACCGCAAAACAGTACCGGGTTTCACAAAAGAGTACGCACGAAAGAGTACGCCACAAAACAGTACTGTCAAAAAACAGTACGGCACATAAAAGTCCTGTGTTAATTGCGTTTGCTACACCACGCGACTCCGACACAAAACAGTACTGGCACGAGAGAGTACTGAAGAAGGAACTTAATGTTAAAACGATCGCTATTAACAGCTGCTTAACTTAATTACAATAAAAAAATCAATGAGCAGTGTTTTATGGTAACAAACTCTTTTATTTTTTATAGGCCATTTAATAAAGTTTTTGGAATTTTTCTTGTTTATAATTACGTAGCGAGTGTAAGCTGTGAGCTTCTTCGGCTGTTTTAAGTAAATATAGCTTTGACCGCGCCAACCGAAGGTACAAAATTTATTTTTACATTTTAAAAATTTTTTTTTACATTTTTACAATTTTTTGGTAGCTAAGCCGTGGATTTTTCCTGTTTTGTAAAAACTAAGTTATCTTTAGAAAACGAAATTAAAAAATCGTAGCCAACAAATTACGCTTTATATTACTAATGTTCCTTCCTACCATACGGAATTTGTTTATTTTGCTTCCAGGTTGCTGATGTTTAACTGAACGATTTCTACAATTAAATTGAACTATGTTTTAAGTTATTTTGTCTTTTAGGAATATTTCTATGTTAGTTTAAAAGTTAAAAAAAATTAATTTTACAAAACAGTCTTGACAAAATATTCTATGGCATTACTTTTTAATTTTTATAAATATAATTAAAATAGGGTGTAGCTTTGGAGCTCCGAGAGTTTCTCTAAAGCTTTTTAAAGAAGAGTTTAGGTAAAATCACTAATTTCCCTATACCAAAGTTTAAGTGTGTTACATATTGTCGTTTAGTCAAGACCTCAAGGACATTTTTTCGTTTGCTCTTTGGTAAAGCTCTGGAAACACACACAGTCAGATAGACAAAGAGTTAATTTGCTAAACAAGATATTAAATGGTTTGAGCGTTTTTTTACGGCATATTTTCAAATTTTATTAAACATTTATAACTCGGCCGAATAAAATCTATATGACTTGAAATTCGGGACATAGATACAACTGACAACGGCGAATCGAGTGATAATCACGATTTTGTGATCTGACAAATCGTGCGGTCGATCAAGACGTATATGCAAATTTTAGTTAAAACAATTATAACTCTGCCAAATAAAATTTATATGACTTGAAATTCGGAACATAAATACAACTGACAACGGAGAATCGATTAATAATAACGATTTTTGTATTGATGGGCGGAACTACGGAACCCCCGGAACACGGCTAACTCGGTTTTACTCGACTAACTTTACTCGACAGCTTTTTTTAAGGTGAAACTTACGCGTTCCTAAGCCTAAGTGAACCCTAAAAAACAACCTAAACTTTATTAAATAGCTGCGCGAGGAAAGTTTAGGTTGTTTTTTAGGTTTCGCTTAGACTTAGAGTCCCGTAGGCTTAAGCTTAAAAACAGCTGTCGAGTAAAATTAGTCGAATAAAACTGAGTTAGCCCGGAACACCGGAACCGGAACCAGAACCGGAATTGAGATTTCCCAAAAATCCGGAACAGGAACCGGAACCGGCATTCCAAGTTCTTACTTGAACATCCGGACCCGGAACCAGAACTGCTTATCACACTGTGAAACACCCGGAGCACCGGGACTAAACTAAACCTAAACTTTATTAAATAGCTGCGCGAGGAAAGTTTAGGTTGTTTTTTAGGTTTCGCTTAGACTTAGAGTCCCGTAGGCTTAAGCTTAAAAACAGCTGTCGAGTAAAATTAGTCGAATAAAACTGAGTTAGCCCGGAACACCGGAACCGGAACCAGAACCGGAATTAAGATTTTCCAAAAATCCGGAACAGGAACCGGAACCGGAATTTAGATTTTCTAAAAATCCAGAAGAGGAACCGGAACCGAAATTCCAACTTTTGCCCGGAACATCCGGAACCCGGAACCGGAACTACCCATCACTACGATTTTGTGATCTGACAATTTGTGCGGTCGATCATGACGTATATGCAAATTTTATTTAAAACAATTATAACTCGGCCGAATAAAATCTATATGACTTGAAATTTGAAACATAGATACCGGGTCTCAATGAATATTTACTTGATATCTCTCTTGCGTTTTTGTGATCCGTCTTGCTTTGCGAGTAAATTATTTTCTTTCTTTCTTCTACAACTGACAACGGAGAATCGATTGATTATCACAATTTTGTGATCTGACAAATTGTGCGGTCGATCATGACATATATGCAAATTTTATTTAAAACAATTATAACTCGGCCCAGTAAAATCTGTATTATTTGAAATTCGGAAAATAGATACAACTGACAACGGGGAATTGATTGATAATCACAATTTTTTGAACTGACAAATTGTGCGGTCGATCATGACGTATATGCAAATTTTATTTAAAACAATTATAACTTGGCCAAATAAAGTCTTAGGATTTGAAATTCGGAACATGGATACAACTGACAACGGAGAATAGATTGATAATTACAATTTTGTGATCTGACAAATTGTGCAGTCGATCATGACGTATATCCAAATTTTATTTAAAAGAATTATAACTCGGCCGAAAAAAATTTATATGACTTGAAATTCAGAACATAGATAGATAGATCTTGTAACGGAGAATCGATTGGTTGCGATGTTTTTTTGATTTGACATTTGTGCAGTCGAGGTAAATGCGGGATCTACAGTTAGCAAGCTTATACCGTGAAGCACAGCCAAGAACACGGGTGTTAAGTTTGCTGGTCTTTTAACAAACATATATACAACTGACAACGGAGAATCGATTTATAGAATAGAATAGAATACTTTTACTCGCAAAATCGCTCTAAAACAATATAAGCACTACAGCAGAAAATTGTGCTGTAACATCAAAATATATAATTAAACATATATATAAATGCAGTAAGTAAAAGGAACTTCATTTGAACATACCGTACAATCAATAATTACAGTTAAAAAAACAACTTTAAGTAAAAAGCGCAAAAAAGGCTATATTGTGTCATATTGGTAATTGAATAAAAGGAGAGAAACACAAAAGAGCCTAAAAGGCTTCTAACATGTGTCGATTAAACTTTGTGTCTTGTTAAAGGTAAGACTTTGGATTTTCAATTTAAACTAAGCCAGCGTTTTAGCTTCGGTAACACTTTCCGGGAAGCAGTTCCAGTATTTTGAAGAACGGCAAGCAAATGAGTTAAGCATTAAATCATTTTTGGCAAAGGTTGCATATAAATTTTTTTGTGGTCATTTTTCCCAAAAACATTTGCCAATTCATAAAATTTGGAAAATTGCAAGTCCTGTAATTTATTAATTATGCTGTAACAAGTACATAAATCAAAACGTATTCTACGTGTTTCTAACGGATCAAGCCCTAAAATTTTCAGACGGGTTAAATAATTTGCCCCAGAGGAAAGATCGCAACGAGCAAAAATTCGTCTTGTGAAATTACGTTGAACATTCTCAACTGAAATTATGTTTTTATACAAATATGGTGACCAAACTTGGGAAGAATACTCCAAAATAGGACGCACGAAAGATTTATAAGCCCTAAGAAGCACATTTAAATTTTTAGTTTCAAAGCAACAGGAAATCATATTTGATACTGCAAAAACTTTTTTTGCTATGAAAACTTCAGAGTTTTGGATAATAATATCCCCAATTCTTTTATTTCAGTTTTTGATTCAAGCTTTTTACCGGCAATTAAAATTGAATTATTACGATTTTTGTTTCCAACGTGAAGAATGCCACATTTATTAACTGAAATTTTTAGCTGCCAAGTATTGGCCCAAGAAATCAAAGGATCAGTTGCGCGCTGTAATATAGAGTTTTCATCAGTTTTGGATTTAGCTTTATAAAGCTTGACGTCATCTGCAAATAACTTGCAGGTGACGTCGGTTAACTCAGTGGGTAAATCATTTATAAATAAAATAAACAATAAGGGTCCAAGTACTGAACCTTGGGGAACACCTGATATAACATCAATTTCTGCCGATTTAGAGTTTCCTATTACTATTTTTTGTTTACGATTGCTTAAAAAAGATGTTATCCATTTTAATAAGTTTCCACATATTCCATAGGATTTTAATTTAGAAATAAGTTTATTATGACACACCCTGTCGAATGCCCGGCTAAAGTCAAAATAAACTATATCCACAACCAAACCATTATTATTGGCCTGAATCCAATCATTAACCGATTCCAATAGTTGGGAACAGGTGGATCGTTTTCTGAGAAAACCATGCTGCTCCTTACTTATAAAGTTTTGGTTTTTCAATTATGTAAAAATTTGCTCATAAATACATGATTCCATTATCTTACATGCGATACATGTAAGCGAGATGGGTCTGTAGTTTGATGGATCACTAGGTACAACCTTTTTTATAAAGAGCAATGACTTCAGCAATTAGCCAAGAAGATAGTAACTTATTAGTTTCAAAAGAAACTTTAAAAACTGTTGATAAAGTATTACATGAGGAAAAAGCGAGTTTTTTAACTACAATCGCTGGAATATTGTCTGGTGTGCGGCTTTTTTTAGATTTTTGCTTTTTAAGCGCTTTAAGAACTATTTGTGGTGAAAATTTTATGTCAGAAATTTTTTTGCTAGTAACAGGGCTCACTGAAGGAGTGGTTAAATTATCTGGGGTAAAATTTTCAGAAAAACATTTGTTTAAAAGTTCACATTGCTTTGTGATCTGACAAATTGTGCGGTCGATCATGACGTAAATGCAAATTTCAAAGATAATTTTAACGGCTACCGGTTACAAGACAAGACTTGAACTAGTTTAAGCTAAACTTTAATCAATGCAAACTGACTTAGTACTGGCAGTGAAAACGACATTTTTTAGCTAATCTAAAAATGGTTTGATCTGACCCTCTAGTCCATGTTTACGTTATTTAGTGTGTAGTCAGCGATCGCGGACACGTTTAAGTAGCAAACAAAAAATCGCAACCAGAGGCAGTCTGGGGACGGTCCACTAAACGCGTGCTGACTAGGTGCTCGTGCTATGTTAGCACGTTGTTTAAAACTCTTGGTAATGTTTTAATTTCTGGGTTTTTTCTCGAGAAATCTTATTAAACTCTTTGTCTGCATGGAATAAATTGATATTTTATTAACTTTATGCATATTTGTTATAAATACAAACTAATAAGGCAATAACTCCTAGTTAAGGGTTAGAAAAACTCATAACTAGGGGTTAAGGCTTTATTAGCTTTTGTTTAAAGCAAATATGCATAAAAATGTGTAAATATTAATTTATCCCATTTAAAAAAAGCGTCCCATAAGGTATTTTAAGAAAGAACCCAGAAATTAAAACATTATTAAGAGTTTTAAACAACATGCTAACTTAGCACCTAGTCAGCACGCGTTTAGTGGACCGGCTCCTGTTGGGTAAACGGACTGTGTATACAATTTTCAGACAGGCCAATTTTAAAAAAATTAATAAATCTTTTAATAAATCTTAATATTATTCAAAATTAATAAATCTTAATATTATTCTAATTTTTTTTGTAAAACCTTTAAATTTTTGAAATGAAATTTTTAAAATGTAAAATTGGTAAATTTGTTTGGTTATCAAGGTTTTTAAACATCTTGTTTTTTAGAAAATTAACGCACTCATATGGCTCAGAGGTTGACTTTCAAACGTTAAAAAGCAGTTTACCGTAAAACTAAAAGATTTTACCTTAAAATATTAGTTTATTATTGCGAATTTTTTAAAAACCAGCAAACATGTGCAAAAAAATGTTTTACCTACGGTATCACGTTTCGTCCTTCTCTAAACCTAAACTTTTTTCGTTCGGAATAACTTAAAGATTATTTTAGCCGCCAAAAGTTTTAATGTAATAATTTTTAAAATATATATGGCAAAAATTACACTTTAAACCAATAAATAGGACAGAACTTCGGAAGTGCTCCGGAGCTTCGAAAATTGATGCTTCTTTTTAAAGTTACAGACTTCGGAGCTCACAGAAACATAACATACATAAGTGGATTTATTTTGTGTCTAAGTTTATTTATTTGTTTTCATATTAATAATCTATAAACAAAAAAATATCTATTGTTGTTCTTTGTTTTTGTTTTTGCTGTTTGTTGATGGATAGTATAATCCTTGAATCTTATTTTGCGACTCATTTTACAAGAAGCCCATAAAGAATCTACTTGCTGAAATTACTTAAATTTAACTTAAATAAATTTTTCTGTATTTCCAGTAAAAAAACCGAGTAAGAGTAAAGGCTGGTTCATACTTATGACAAAACGTCTTTTGGACAAAGTCCAAAGGACCAAAGTCCTTTCAACTTTGTCCAAAGGACAAACACAGCGTCAAAGCGTCATTTGGACTCTGTCCTTTGGATTTTGTCGAAAGGACAACGTGCTCATGCTTGTTGTCCTTTGGACTTTTTCCTTTATGGATTTTGTCCTTTGGACTTTGTCCAAAGGACAAATTTCAAGTAGCGTTCATATTTTGTCCAAACGAAAAAGTCCAAAGGACGTTTTGGCTTTTCTAAAATTGTCCTTTGGACAATCTCCAAAGGACGTTTTGTCAATGCATCCTTTGTATGAACCAGCCTTAAGATTGAAAGTAGGAGTAAGTGAAATTTAAAAATCGAGTAAAAGTTATCCAAAACCTGTTATATTTTTATTAGTTTAAATAACAGTAAAAGTTACTTTTTATAACACCAATTTGACTAAAATTGGCATATGTGTTTTGTGTGCGGGTATCAAAACCTATGTTTCAAAATAGCTCTTAATTGAATTGACCTATTTGATGTAGGTAATATTGATGTCTGCCACACCTCTAAGCTTCAGAGTTTCAGAGTAAAATTTTGTTTTAGGAACATAAAACCGCTTTTTTTAGAGCTAGAACTTCATATTTGCTAAGTTTATGTATATAAATTTCATTTTGATCATTTTTTGGTATAATTAGCTGGTTTTTAGTGTGTAAAATGTCTTACAAATTTTCGGTTGCCACTCATCTTGCCACAAGGATCGGAGAATATTTTTGTTGAATTTACATGTTTTTTACTAAATAACTTTGTAATTGCAGGAAACAACCCGAGAAAGAACAAAAATAAAATTAAAATTTTAAAAGTCAAGTAAAGTAGAAGTATGTAAGATTTAAAAGTTGAATAATAGTAAAAGCAATCCAGAAGCCGTCATTTTTATTATTTAAGTAAAAGTACGAGTAACTTTTTCCAACACTAGAGCCAACTGTCCCAAAATCATCCATAGGCCCTGGAACCAATACTAGTTATAACTTGCCGATCACATCACAGCAAGGCGAAAAAGGTGAATATGTGGTGTAGCAATAGACTTGTTGTAACCAAAAAACTATAACGTTAAGAAATATAAGGTTGAGTTAAGGTGCAGTATACTAATTCATGGTGTATTTTATTTTGCGCTTTCATTGATATTAATCGATGTATTAGTTCACACTGAGAAAAAAATTGTATTACATCAAAAATTAATTCCCAACGGTTAACGAGTTATTAACAAGAATATTACTTCTTTATTTCCAATGTTGTTTTTTATACACCATACTTAAAAAAAATTTTTTTATTAAACGGATATTAATAAAACTTAATAGAAATCATGTTAGGGTACCAAAAAGCTTAAGTTTTATATTTGGTTTATTTCAAAAAAGTATTAAATCAGTACTGTCATTTTCAAAAAAAAAACAAAACAAACAAAACAAATCGTGTTTTATACTTGGTGTGTTTTTGTTTGCTGTTATTCTGGTATTATTTGTTATCTATTCGAAATTTTACTTTTAAAAAAGTCAACTGCCTATAAAAAAAACAATTCACTTCTTTAAGTTTTACATTTTGCTATTTTAAAAATCTTCTAAAACACACCACAAACCAAACACCAAACATTATTTTTGGAATATGATATTTTTAAAATGGCATTATTTATCTAATACTTTTTGTAGTTGAACAAAATTTAAAATTTAAGCTTTTGGTACTTTAGCATGAATTCTATGAAGTTTTGTTAAATATCATTTCAGTAGTAATGTTTTGTTTTAAAAAATGGTGTATAAAAACACATTGAAAATAACCAAGCGGTATTCTTGTTAATAACTTGTTAATCGTAGAGAATTAATTTTTGGTGTAATACAATTTTTTTTCTCAGTGTGATCTGATAGATCGATTATTATTAATTAAACCGCAATAAAAAATACACCATGATTTTATACTGCACCTTTAAGGGAGTTTTTTTACAACAATACGAAACAATTTATTTTTAGCTTTTTTGACAGAATTTGAATTTTTGATTTCAAGGCTCGCACTTAATGAACGGACGTGCTATGTTGCACTATCACCGGGTGATTTTGTCATTTTACTTTATAACTCGAATTTATAAGGTTCGTATTTCCGAAACCTCAATAGAATGAAAGTTGTGACGATGGTTTAGAAAATTTTGGATAGTATAATTTAAAAACGCTTTAATTGGATCACCACAAATGAAATTTCGGTGTTTTTCTTAGAAAACTTTGTATTTTAACCAAAAATAAATGAAACATAACTTTATAGCTATTTAAAAAAAAAAAAAAACGAGCATAAGTTGAACCACATCAAATTTGCGTAACACGTTTTTTTTAATTAGGCGTTACGTATTAGTACGGTAACTTCGTGGCAACTAGTCAACTTTACGAAATGAAATGGTCCCTACAATAAAAAACTTAGCAATTCAATAAATTTTAGCTAAATGTACTAATAAAACAATAAAGACTAAAATCGTACACAATTAGATTTATAATATTATAAAATAACATATTGATTTTCGAGAAAATAATGTAAAATTTAAATTTTAGGAAACGTTAAAATTTTCCTAAAAAATAAAATAAAGTTTTTTATGGCAAGCACTAAAAGACACCTACCACACCTACTACACCTACTACACCGACCGACCTAAACTAAGCTTACCTAAGCTTGTTACTAAAAATTTCCCTAAGCAACCTAAGCAAAACCTTAAAATCAAGCTAAATTTAATGTTTTGTTTGATTTTGAGGTTTTGCTTAGGTTGCTTAGGTCGGTCGGTGTAGTAGGTGTGGTAGGTGTCTTTTAGTGCTTGCCTTTTTTATCAATTTGCCACAGCCACAAGCCAATTTTTCAATTTACTTTTTTGTTTGTTTTCTATGTTGTTGTCGTTGTGTTTGTGCTATGTGAAAACAGTTGTTTTGACGATTGAAACATATTAATTAATTTGATGGTTCCACGTAATAATAATAGCGTAAAAATTCCTTTGACATTTGAATTTCTTACAAATAAAGGCTGGTGCATACTTAGACCTGTGCACTGCCCCCCCCGGTTTTATTGGGGGGGGGCAATTCCAAAACGGGGGGCAACTTTTTTTAAACGGGGGGGCAATAAAACGGGGAAGGGCAAGCAGGGGGAAAGAAAAAAAGAGAAAAAAAGGGAAAAAAGAAAGGAAAAGGGAAAAAAGAAACAAAAAAGAGAAAATAAGGTAAAAATAGGTCTAAAATAGCTTAAAATACATTGAAATAGGCTAAAAACTGAAAAAAAAAATTTTGCATGATGGCGTCATCATAGGTAAAAAATGGCGTCATAATTTTAGGGTACTTTTTCATTTTTTTGGCGGGGGCGGGGGGCAATAAAACTTAAAACGGGGGGGGGGGGGGGGGGGGGGGGGCGAAATCCTCCAATAAAACTCGGAGGGGGTTCCACGGTCTGTACTTAAGTAAAAACGTCCTTTTTTGGACAAAAACCAAAGGACAAATACAGCGTATAAACGTATGTTAAAACGTCCTTTGGACTGTCCAAAAGACGTTTTTACATAAGTATGAACCAGCCTTCACATTCTGGTAAAAACAAAAATATATAATATACCAAAAAATTTGCAACTCCTTTATAAAAAAGTAAGTAAAAGTAGGCCATTTTAATGAGCTTCTCCATTTAAATTACACCCTCCATTATGATGGCATAGTAGCCATTTTAATTCGGCGAATTAAAATGAAGAAGAAGCCATTATATTAGCCATTTATTGATTTAATTTCACTTGAAATATACTCACAAATGTAATACTCTCCGGCCCGCACGAGTTTCCCCGTGTCATGTCGGTTCTGTAGTAAGTCTTCTGTAAAAAGTTATGAGCCCATTTAAGCCCAAAAATTGCCTATTTTTGGTATGTACAATTTAAATGGCTATTTTTGGTATGTACAATTTATGCTGTTAAGGAAAATTTTTTATTTAGCTTTTAAATAACTTAAAAGTATTTTTTTTCAAATTGCCCAGAGTCTGGGGGCTTTGAATATAGTTCAAAATTTTTTCTGGTGTCTACCATTTTTGTATGACAACCAGTTAAAAATGGGCTAAATTTCAATTCTGAAAAAAATGAAAATTCGTCAAAAACATATAATCAAATAAAAATATTTCAAAATACAATTTAGCTTGATTTTTAGGTTTTGCTTAGGCTTAGGATAACTAATATTAGCAAAAATAAGCTTAAATTAGCTTTTACAGCTAAACAAAAAATTGTTGTCCATGTTTTTGGTGGTCTATGTGACCAACGAATTTATTAATTTTTTAGATATTTTTAGATTCTTCAGACTTTTAGCAATGTAAAAATATAATTTTGAATTTTTTTGCTGCTTAATAAAATTTTTTTCTTGACAACATAAATTGTACATACCAAAAATAGACAATTTTCGGGCTTAAGGTAGAACACCACAGTTATGACGAATTTTACCAAAAGTTAGATATCGTCTTATATATTAATTTTTGTCTGGCAAAAATATGGTGCGATCGAAAGCTCAGATTATGATGTATCTAACGGTAATAATTTCATTGTTTACCAGTTTGTTCTATTTTGAGATATATTTCAATAAATGTAAAGCTTAAAAAACAGTTTTTGATCATTTAAAAAATTTGATTCACTCAGTTTTTTCCGCAATTTTATAAAAAGTTAAAGAAAAAAAGGGGGAACTTTTCAATGTGGTTTGGAGCAAAATGCAATTCAAAATTTGAAGAAAATTAAAAAAATCGATGTTTTTAAAAGAAAAATCAAATTTAAAAAATACCGAATTAGTTTTTAATCAAATACAATTTAAAGTATTGATTAGACTTGTGTCTAACTATTTCCAAACTTTCATTAAAATCTGAATGAATCAATTTTTTAATTTTTGTTTTTTTTTAATTGGCGCTGAGAAACTACATTTTAAACCATTTCTTTAAAAGTAGCTTTTAAGTAAAGAATCTCAGCTGACCCAGTAGCCGAGTGGTTAGTACGTCGGGCCTGGATCCTCGGATCCTTGGGATGGAGTCTTTGCAGGGCCATATTTTTAACGTCAAAAAATTTTTTTTTAAATTTTTAGCTTTTTAATTAAAAAAAGTGTTTTATTATTCAAGATACGCTAACTCAAAAATGAAAAAAATAGAATATTTTTGGTAATAAATTTTATTTTTGACATGTATTTTATTGATGTTATTTGATGATTGTGGACAATAACATTTTTTTACAGAAAAATGAATGTCAAAAATTGAATCAGCAGGTCTAAATACTTTAGTAAAAATTAATTAGTAAGGATCTGCCATCAAAATCTAACTGTGGTGTTCTACCTTAAATGGGCTCATAACTTTTTACAGAAGACTTAAATAAAAATAATAACCTCAAAATTAAGGTCTACAAGTCCAATTTGGGGTATAAGAATGTTTCACATGCATATTTTACTTTTCAATCAGTCTCAAATCGATAATTACCAGACCCCCAAAATTTTTTTTGGGGTACCTATACCCCCAATACCCCATTTTTAGTACTGGGACACCTGATTTGGGGGGGAGGGGAGGGGTAATTGGGCTACCCCAAAATTTTAGGAGAGGGGGCTGTCAACAGTTTCAAGATTTTTTAAGGGGTATTACCCCGCCCCCCCCAGCTCACCTGTGGTTGCATGGGCGTAGCCAGGATTTTGGAAAGGGGAGGTCCAACCCTGAACAAAATTTCCAAAAGTGAGGGGGGGTCCAGTGGGGTGGGGTCCAAATCCTAAATGTTATAAGAAGGCTAAAAAAAACTTTTGCGCTTTGCGTGGAGTGTTTATTGCCTTGTTTATTTCACATCATATACTTCATTATAAACCTGTGCACGGTCTGGAAATCCCCCCCCCGCTTTATTGGAGGATTTGCCCCCCCCGTTTTATTGTCCCCCCCCCTCGTCAAAAAATGAAAAAGTACCCTAAAATTATGGCGCCATTTTTGACCTATGATGACGCCATCATTGTAAATGTTTTGCAGTTTTAGCCTATTTCAATGCATTTTAAGCCATTTTAGACCTTTTTTTACCTTATTTTCGTTTTTTTTTGCCAATTTTTTCCTTTTCTGTTCTTTTTTTATTTTTTTCTTGTTTTTTTCTTTCTCCCTTGCTTGACCCCCGTTTTATTTTCTCCCCCCTCATTTCAAAAAAGTTGCCCCCCGTGCCCCCACTGCCCCCCGTTTTGGAATTGCCCCCCAATAAAACCCCAGGGGGAGCAGTGCACAGGTCTCAGACGGCTGAGAGAAGGGTTTTACGGTGGGATGTTGGTTGGAATTTTTGACAGTTAGAGGCATACATGGACAAGTTGGTCCAGAGTAATTTGGGGTTAAACCCCAAATTAGGGGGGGGGGTTAAAATCCGAGAAATGCAAAATACCCATATCGTTTTTTTTTCTGGAGTGCCTTTTACCCATATCTATTGTTTTTCGATTTTGAAGGAAAAATAGGTAAAAAACGCTAATTTTAGGTCAAAAAGCCCTTTTTATTGCATTTTTGAGCTTTTTATTGCTTAAAACATTCATTTTGACCTTAAAACTTAAGTTTGGAAGCAGTTAGAAATCATTATGAAGACATTTTTTTTCTTCATTTTTCCAAAAATTGGGGGGTTAACCATTTCTCCCCTCCCACTTCTGAGTGGGGGGGGGTTAAACCCCCCTTCTCAGAATTTGGGGGGGGGGTTAACCCCCCAACCCCCTCCCGTGCCCATGTATGGTTAGAAGGAGTGCCATACCCTAACCCTAGGGTGTGATTTTTCAAAGGAAACATGATAGTGTGAGTGGGTCAGGAGCATTGAGCATATATATACATGAGCATGGACCGGCAAGCTAAGATGGTGGCCCGAGGTATTTTAAGCCATTTTAGACCTATTTTTACCTTGTTTTTGTTTTTTTTTGTTTCTTTTTTCCCTTTTCCCTTCTTTTTTCTTTTTTTCCTCTTTTTTTTCTTTCTCCCCTGCTTGCCCCCCATTTTATTGCCCCCCTGTTTCAAAAAAGTTGCCCCCCATGTCTCCTTGTTTTGGAATTGCCCCCCCCCCCCAATAAAACCCCAGGGGGAAGCGAGCAAATGTCTGTCATTATTTTTCTATTATTCAATTAAAAAATCTATAAAACGAAGAAAAAAATTTTTACAAACAATTTAATACCTTAAAATTTTTGATTTCTAATACATTAACAACTGAAAAATGAGTACATTGAATTACAACTGACTGAGCGATGCAAAGTGCAAAAATGTTTTTAAAATTACTTCTCCTAACCTTTAAATTTTTAATCCCACTATATAACAATCTAAAGCAAAGGGGAGGGGGTCCGTCCAGCGTGTTCCTAACAGATTACAAAACAAAATAATACAAAATTGAAATTGGATACCAATTAAAACATTAAGAATGGGGTGGGTCCAGTGGCGTGCCCAGGATTTCATTTTGGGGGGGGGCGGTCTGGGGGGGGTACATACTAACCCTGCGGGGGGGTCTGGGAGGCGGCAGTCCCTCAGAAATGGGGGGTCTCTGGGGGCGAGAGCCCTCAGCGGGGTCAAGGGGCAGAGCCCCTTGTCAGGGGGTTTGGGGGCAGAATACCCCCCGGGGGAGAAAATTTTTAATTTAAGGCGCTAAAATACACTAGAAATTTTAATTCTAGATGATAATCATAGGTGAGAAAGAGGGGGGCAGGGTGGGGTCCACCTCCCTAGCCTAGAAATTTCGGGGGTCCCCTAGACAAAAATCTAGGGCCCCCCTCCCCCCGAATTTCCGAATTTTTTACCCCAGACCCCCTCTAGATTTTGAAATCTGACCCCCCCACCCTCGGGAAAATTTTAAGTACCTTTTTTATACTAAATTTTCTTTCAAAAACGTGAATTTTCATCACATATTCATGCTTTCACACCCTTTTTATACATGAATATGGCTTTTTATTCAATAAAATGTAGTATTATCCTCATAGTTTTTTGGGTAAAAAACAATTATTGACAAGTTATTATGGTTTAGGGTGTGGGGGGGTGTGGGTTGGGGGGGGTGGGTGGGGGGGGGGGCGGGGGGTAAAACTGGTTTTGCTTTGGACACCGGACCCCACCTGACCCCCCTCCTTTCTTTTTTAGATTTCAAAATTTTCGGGACACACAGGCGGTAGATCAGAATTTCACACCCCAGGAATTTCCCCCCCCCTAAAAAGCTAGGGGGGGTCCGGACCCCCCTGGGACTCCCCTCCTAGAATTCAAAATTCGATTTACCCCGGGTAACCACCCCCCCTAGCTTCCCCGACCGTGCTTACCTATGATGATAATTAAAACAAAATTTAAGGTTTTTTTATTCCTATCCATTTAAAACATGTGTTTAAAACGTTAATAAAAAGTTAATAATGTTTAGAGTAGATTTATTTAACATGTATGCCTTAATTATTGAGCGGCAAAATCGATTTAAAATTGAAAAACTGAGATAAATTGTCAATTTAAACTACCCGCGAAGCGGGGAAAATTTGGTTGACTATTAATATGCTTTTGGAAGGCATCAGGAAAGTTTCTGTATTAATATTTAAGAAAAAAAATTTTCTCTCCCAAAATTCAAAAAACGTAATGGTCATATCAAGATTACAAAACAAAGTAACACAAATTTAGAAGTGGAAACTATAGAATTAATCAAGCGCTGAGCAGAGCGAAGTGCAAGAAAATTTTTAAAAAATGGTCATTCTAGACCCCCAAATTTTTTACTGGGCGACCCAAAAGGGGAGGGTTTAACCCAGGGACGTAGCCAGAGTTTCATTTTGAGGGGGGGGGGGCGGATTGTAGCACAAAAAAAATTTTGGAGAGGGCTCCGGCCCGCCCCCCCCCCCCAATTTTTTTTTGGGGGGGGGGCGGAGCCCCCCCTTAATTTTTGAAAACGTTAAAAAAGCAGGGATAAACGTAGATAAAGCTGTATAATACATGTTTTTGGCCTAATAACCTATTATCTAATGTTTTTAGCGGTAAATACATGTTTTCTTAGTTAAAAATTACATAAGCAGACATTGGCAGAGCCTGGATTTTAAAAAATAAAGGAACTTAGAGACGTTAGTTTCAGACCCCTTGGCTAAACCCACATTGTAAACCAAAGCACATGAGCAGCATCTCGGCTCCATGTTTTCTAGGGTACCAACATATATAAAAAAAAATCCGAGCCAATGCTATAGGCGGCAGGAAAATTTAGGAGGGGGGAGGTACATAAATCAACCAATATGATTGTTTGTTTTGCTTTCTGTGTAGTACTTATTACTTATAAAAATTATTGTACTAACTTTGAAATAACATTAGCATCAGGCAACATAAATAACGAGATATATATGTATGTATACTATAGAAAGTGGCCGCTGAGCGAAGCAAAGCGGAACAAATTTTTGGTTTTTGGGGGTCCATTGGGGTACTAAAGTTATTTTAAAGTTTGGCGCCAAGCGATTAGCGAGGCGCTAGAAAATTTTGAATTTTTAGCCTCTGAAAACCCCCAAATTTTACTATCTGGCGACCATTTTGGGGGGGCCGCCCCCCCGCCCAACCACTATCCTTATTTTTCCTCCTGTCCCACCGTTTTAGGGGGGGGGGCGGCCGCCCCCCCACTCTTCCCCCTGGTTACGTCCCTGGTTTAACCCAAAATTTTTACCTTTGCCAACACAAAGGGGTGGGGTGTTCTAGACTAAAAAAATTGCCCTTAGGCCATTGATTTGGCTGAAAATTTGTATGCAAGTGGGACTATATAAGAAAACATCCCACACAAATTTTTAGCCCTGAAGACCCTATGGAACCCAAGATATTACCCTTCAAAGTTTGGAATTTGACCCGGTTTTTGGGAAAACGTCTGAACTTTAAAGCCTTGTAGCTGTGTATATAATTTATATTAACCACATGTTATATATATCATTTTAAAGCTAAAAATGTGATATTTATTATAAACTTAATAAAAATATATGGTTTGGGGACAAAATTCTTACTTAAAATGCAAAACAAACTTAAAATCAAAATAGCAAAAAACATGCCATGTTTAATTTTGACAAAAATTACACTATATATAGAGGTAACATTTAAGAAGCTTCATGCAAAAAATTAGCGTGGTTTCTTTGAGTTTAGTCAATTTACAAGCAATTTAGCTTTTCTGACTTAGCAGTTTTTTAGACAAAATACAAAAAAATTTGACAAATTCTTTAAAAATTTCAATAAAAAAATTTTATGCTGATACAAACTAGGGTAACATAATATTTTAAAGCATTAGAAACATTATAATGCTACAAAGATCACATATTCTGTGTAATAAATTACAGTTTGATAATAATAAAATTAGTTGTAATTAAGTTCTGAAGTTTTAGTGTTTGAGTCTAAAACTTAATTTTTGAACTATTATTTATAACAGCCATATACAGACCTGTGCACAGTCTGGAAATGCCCCCCGTTTTATTGGAGGATTTGCCCCCCCGTTTTATTGCCCCCCTCCCGCAAAAAAATGAAAAAGTACCCTAAAATTATGACGCCATTTTTGACCTATGATGACGCTATCATCGCGAATTTTTTGCAGTTTTTAGCCTATTTCAATGTATTTTAAGCCATTTTAGACCTATTTTTACCTTATTTTCGCTTTTTTTGTCCCTTTTTTCCCTTTTCCCTTCTTTTTTCCCTTTTTTTTTCTTTTTTTCTTTCCCCCTGCTTGCCACGCCCCGTTTAAAAAAAGTTGCCCCCTGTTTTGGAATTGCCGCCCCCTGTTTAAACCCTGGGGGGGCAGTGCACAGGTCTGCATATAATAATAAAACTGATTGGTTCTGCTTCCTGGTACCAGCTTAAAAGTGTAAATTTAAAAAAATATATAGCAATATTACTTATTCCTAGTGTGTTAATGTTTCAAAAAAAATTCTAATTTTTATGTGGGTCTATGTAACCAATGTTCCAATATAGAAAATTTTAAGCAAAAACTAAGCAAAGTGCTGTCTAATGGTGAAGGAGAAATTCATTTCAAGCAATGGAAGTCAACTGATTTGTAAGATCTTGTAGATTGTACAGACGATGTGGAAAAATTTGTTAATTTGTTTGGCAATCAACTGCAAAAATTACACAAACACGATTTTATAACAAAAAAACAATCCAGTTACTGCTCAGAGCTTAAGGAAAAGCTTTCAGATATGAAATTTTTTTGTAATCCTTGACTTTTCAGAAAGCTATACATTTGTTTCACAGGATTCAGCTCAAGGTTACCACTGGAACAAGATTCAGGCCACAAATCACAATCCATCCATTTGTGGCCTACTACAAGAAGTCTAGTGACAGTGAAGTTAAACACCTAAGTTTTGCTGCAATAGCTAGTTTTTTAACACACGATAGAGTGGCAGTACACCTGTTTTCAAACAAAGAAAATTGATTTAACATTTGACCAAAGTTTTCCAGCAAAAGCCTTCCAAAATATTTTACTTTAGTGATGGAGCAGCAAGCCAATACAAAAACTACAAAAACATTTTAAATGTCTGTTACGTACCTCTAGGACGATTTTGGAATTAATGCAGAATGGCACAATTTTACCACTTCACACATGGAAAAAATGCATGTGATGGCAATGGTGGTACTTTAAAAATTTTAGCAGCCAGAGCAAGTCTCCAGAGAACAGCTTATCAAAGGCCGATAATGACTGCTAGAGACTTTTATGAATTTGTTATTAGTGAAATACCTTCTGTGGCAGCTTGTCACACAACTGAAGAGGACTATCATTTGGAAAAAGAGTTCCTAGTTGAAACATTTAAACTAGGCCACACTATAAAAGGAACGCAGCGCCTTCACTCCTTCATACCTCTATCTAAAACAAAGGTTGAACTTGAAGTCAGAGATTTTTCAGATTTGACTGAGTCAAAAAATGTATCAATTACTGAGGAATCATCTGAACTACAGCTCTGCAATATTCGTGGTTTTGTCACAGCAAAATGGGAACAAAAATAGTAAAACTTTGTTTTATTGCAAAAAACAATTATTTATTTAAGTGTTTGAAACTAACATTATATACCGATTTTGTTTACGCTTCTTTCTATTTTTAAGGTACTTGGCGTCAGTATTTTGTCAAAAAAACTGCTAAATTAGAGAAACTAAATTGCTTGTAAATTGACTAAACTCAAAGAAACCACGCTGATTTTTTGCATGAAGTTTTAAAATGTTACCTCTATAAATAGTGTGATTTTTGTCATAATTGAAGGTGGCGTGTTTTTTGCTATTTTGATTTAAAGTTTGTTTTGCATTATAAATAAAAATTTTGTCCCCAGAATATATGTTTTTATTAATTTTATAATAAGTATCACATTATGAGCTTTAAAATGATATATATAACATGGGGTAAGGGGTAAATTAAATGCACAGCTACAAGGCTTTAAAGTTTATACGTTTACCCAGAAATCGGGGTCAAACTCCAAACTTTGAAGGGTCATATCTTAGGTTCCATATTGTTGTCAGGTCTAAAATTTTGTGACGTGTTTTCTCGTGCAGCCCCACTTTTATACCAATTTTCAGCCAAATCGGTGACCTAAGGACAAATGGCATGTGTCATTTGACATGAAATGACTCTATTATGACACCATCATTGTGAAAGTTTTGCAGTTTTTAGCCTATTTCAATCCATTTTAAGCCATTTTAGACATTTTTTTAACCTTATTTTCGCTTTTTTTGTTCTTTTTTCTCTTGTACTTTCTTTTTTCTCTATTTTTCTCTTTTTTTTCTTTTTTTTCTTTCCCCCTGCTTGCCCCCCCGTTTTGTCGCCCCCCCCCATTTCAAAAAAATCGCCCCCCCCGTGTCCCCCTGTTTTGGAATTTCCCCCAAAAAAACCTCTGGGGGGCAGTGCAAAGGTCTGAGAAAATGCTTGGCAAGGAAATAAAATATTCAAGAATATTTTACACCTCAGAACAATCTATTTCTGTCTCAAGTAACTGTAGATTCTTAGGATGCATTCAGGAAAAATTTTAAAACTGACTTAAATAAGCGCTTTTTTTGAGTCTTTAAAGTCATTTCAGATAGGTATGTTTGTTGATATTTTGTTAGAATTATAGTTTATGTTGGTGGCGATTAAGTCGCAGATTTGATGTTGTTGATGAAAAAAAAAAGAAAAGAAAAAAAAAGAAAAGGAAAATGAAATGATGAAACAGTAGAATTAAACTATGCATAGACTATACTTAGTAAAATATTAATTCTGTTATCTGATCATTATTATATTATTATTATAATTTATAATAGCCTAGTGACTAAATTTTTTATATAGGAGTTACATTTTTTTGGTACCATATATCAGACCTGTTCACTGCCCCGCCCTGGGGAGTTTTATTGAGGGGAAGCAATTCCAAAAGGGGTTTGCACGCACAGGAGGTAACTTTTTTGAAACGCGGGTGGAGTAAGCAGTGAAGAAGGAAAAAATAGAAGGGAAAAGGAAAAAAAAGGACAAAAAAAGCGAATATAAGGTAAAAAAAAGTCTAAAATGGCTCAAAATTCATTGAAATACGCTAAAATCTGCAAAAATTTCGGGATGATGGCATCATCATAGGTAAAAAAATGGCGCCATAATTTTAGGGTACCTACTTTTTCATTTTTGAGCGGGGGGGGGCAAATCCTCCAATAAAGTGGGTGGGGGGCATTTCCAAACTTACATTTTTTACAATTGTAGATAGAACAGAACAGCCACAGTTAAACTAAACAACATTAAATCCAAGTGATATTAAATTTATTTATACACATTTTTTAGGTTAAACAAATAAAAAAATCAGCATAGAAACGTCCTTATATTAGGATTATTGAAATTCGATTAAAAATGGAGCGATCTCGAGCTTTTTTTCAAATCTTTGTTGCACTGATTGTTTTGTTGCCGTTCATTGCTCAGGGAGCCGATAATTTAAATCCCCAAGTGCCGCCGGGTCCTAATGTACCGCATGAAAATAATTTAAACCAGCAACAGGGGCGGGTGCACAATGCTAACCTTCAGCAGCAGCTAAACGACCCCAATTTCCATCAGCAGGCGGATAACAATAATAACGCCAATATCCAACATCCCAACCAAGGGGCGGCCCAACAATTCCAACAGGTCCAACCCAACCAACAACAGCAACAGGGGGCCAATCAGGGCCAAGTGCCGCGGCAACAGCAACCCGGTCCCGGTTCCGACACCAGGGACTGGAACCGACCTCCTGATCAGCAGAACCAGCAACAGCAGCAAGGGAGGCCGGGGGAAGCCAGGAGGCCCGCCCCTCCTCCCAGCGGCCACTTGAAAGAAGTGGCAGACTGCAAATCTGACGTCATCAAATACTGCCAACATATTCCGGCGGAAAGTGACTTGCAACTGTTGGAGTGCTTACAGGTCTGTTCGTGTGCATAATAAAGTTGTTTTAGATTCTAGTTTGACGTCATAGGTGAGAAAAGGGGAGAGGCAGTGTGGGGTCAACCCCCTAGACGAAAATCAAGAGGCCGGGCCTTCCTCCCCCCAAATTTCCGAATTTTTTAACCCTGACCCCCCTTTAAAATTTAAATTCTGACCCCCCCCCTCCACCCTTGAGAAAATTTTAGGTACTTTTTTATACTAAATTTTTTTCCAAAAACGTGAATTTTTAACACATATTCATGTTTTAAAACCCTTTTTACACCAGAATATCGCTTTTTATTTAATAAAATGTAATATTATCCTATAAAAAGAACAATTATTAAAGTTATTATGGTTTAAAGCTATTTTGCTTTGGACACCGGACCCCACCTGACCCCCTTCTAGATTTCAAAATTTCGCACGCAGGGTTGAACCCCCCCTAAAAAGCTAGGGGGAGTCTTGGGCTGGTACTCACCAACATTTGCCGTCCAGATTTTTAAAAACCTAAAAAATAAATTCCATAAATCTGGAATAAATCGAAAACGAAAAACGAATATATTTTGTTAAATGAAAATAGGAAAGCTAATAGAAAGAAAAAAGTTCTGTATAAATTGCAAAAAAAATAAATGTATTTGATGGTATAAAATGACAAGAGCATCTTAACTCTACCGTATTTCGGTGCAAAAATAACCGAACACCAAAGACCAAATTTTTGTATTCAGAACAAAGGTGCTAAACGCGTCACCGAAATCCACTCGGTTTGTGAAATACATTAAAAAATTAGTTAAAACTTGTTTAGTAGTCATTACAAAGATAAAAATTTTAATTTTGCGCTTTGAAATGCGATCAAAGTACTATTTGAGTTTGGTGTTTCGTTATTTTTGAACCAAAATACGGTAGAGTAGAGTTAAGCATACATGGGCAAGTTGGTTCGGATTGGGGGCGTTAAACCCCAAATTACGGGGGAGGAGGGTTAAAATTCGAGAAACGCAAAATACCCATATAGTTTTTTTTTCTGGAGTGCATTTTACCCATATCGTTTTTCGATTTTAATGAAAATATTGGTAAAAAACGCTAATTTTATGTCAAAAAGCCCTTTTTATGGCATTTTTTAACCCTTTTACTGTTTAAAACATTCATTTTGACCTCAAAACTTAAGTTTGGAGGTAGTTAGAAGTCATTTTAGAAACATTTTTTACTTCATTTTTCCAAAATTAGGAGGGGGTTAACCTTTTTTTCCCCACTGCTGAGTGGAGGGTTTACCTTCCCAAAATTTGGGGGGGAGGGTTAACCTCCCCCAACCCCTACCCTCGTGCCCATGTATAAAGTTAAGATGATTTTGTCATTTTAAACGATCGACAAATAGGTACATTACATCTATCTTTTTGTTGAATATATATATATATATATATATATATATTATAACTTTTTTCGCTTTATTTGTTTTCGTATTTTCATTTAACAATTCTGAATTTCAAAATTTACCCACGTTCTCTAAGAATAGTTGGCGCGGCGCCACGGGGCTAAATCGCCCCGTGGCGCTCCCGCGCCACCCATGATACATTCGTTTTCGATGTATTTGAGATTTATTGGATATTATTTTTTAGATTTTCGAAAATCCGGACGGCCAATGTTGGTGAGTACCAGCCCGGATGACCCCCCTGGGATCCCCCTCCTAGAATTCAAAAATCGATTTACCACGGGTAATCACCCCCCTAGCTGCCGCTGCCGGGACCGTTATCAGCTATGGTTGACGTGTGCAACCAACCTGCTGGCTTTTAATAGATTCGAAAGTTTTAGGATGATGTCTCAATAATCCGCAATTTTGGGTGTTTCCGTAAAAATTTTGATAAAAGAGGGAGGGGCGGACAGAGTTACAATACTGGAGTAAAGAGGAGCACATCGAGGGGGGATGATGAGGTTTAATTGAAAATTCAACAAAATAGGGTAAGTAAAGGTAAATAAAAACGGTAGAGTCTGAAAAAAAAAACAAAAGTTTTCGGAGAACGTGGCCGTTAACTATGCGGGTGAATTTGTTTTCGCTCCCTCTCTCCCACCTGACTAGTCTTAGCGCCTGCCCTTTGCATAATCTGCTTAGGAGAGATAAGTTTGAGTCCATTGGATAGCCAGGGGGGTCTAGAGGGTGTAGACCCCCCTTTTGGGTCGGCAAAGAGAAAAATTTAAAAATTTGGGGTTAGACGTTAGACCCACCATTTTGGGTCACCAAGGATAAAAATTTGGAGGTCTAGAAGAGCCATTTTTTGAAAATTTCTTCGCTCCGCTCAGCGCTCGATTAATTGGGATCCACTTCGAAATTTCTGTTACTTTGTTTTGTAATCTTGTTATGACCACGCTGGGCTGGATCCACCCCATTATTAATGTCTTAATTGGTCTTCCCTTACAAATTTGTGTGACTTTGTTTTGTAATTTTGATACGTACGACCACGCTGAACCCCCCTAGATTATTGTTCAATAGTAAGATTAAAAATTTAAAGGTTAGGAGAAGTAATTTTAAAAGCATTTTTGCGCACTTCGCGTTGCTCAGCTCCAGCTGTAATTCAATGTACTCATTTTTCAGTTGTTAATGTTTTAGAAATATTAAGGTAGATAATGTATCAAATTGTTTGTAAAAATTTTTTTCTTTGTTTTATGAACTTATTTTTATTGAACAGTAGGAAAATAATGAAGTATGTAGCATAAACAAGGCGGAAATTTTGTTTAGCCCTTTTATAACGTTTAGGATAGGATTTGGACCCCCCTTTCGGAAATTTTGTCCAGGGTTAGATAGACCGTAGACGTTAGACCCCCCTTTCCGAAATCCTGGCTACGCCCATGTTCCAGCCTATGTAACAACAACAACATCAATCATAGATTACTGACCTTTGACGCAAACCTGTGCGCGGTCTGGAAATGCCCCCGGTTTATTGGAAGATTCGCTTGCCCCTCTTCTCGTTTTATTACCCCCTCCCGCCAAAAAATGAAAAAGTACCCTAAAATGATGACGCCATTTTTGACCTATAATGACGCATCATCGCGATTTTTGTCGCAATTTTTAGCCTATTTCAATGCATTTTAATCCATTTTAGACCTTTTTTTACCTTATTTTCGCTTTTTTGTCCCTTTTTTCCCTTTTCCGTTCTTTTTTCTATTTTTTCTTCTTTTTTTCTTTTTCCATTGCTTGACCCCCGTTTTATTGCCCCCCCTCGTTTCAAAAAAGTTGCCCCCCGTGCCACCACTGCCCCCCCGTTTTTTGGGGGAGCAGTGCACAGGTCTGTCTGACGGCTGAGAGGAGGATTTTACGGTGGGATGTTGGTTGGAATTTTTGACAGTTAGAGGGAGTGCCATACCCTAATCCTAGGGTGTGATTTTTTAAAGGAAACACGATAGGGTGCGTGGGTCAGGAGCATATATATATATATACATGAGTATGGACCGGCAAGCTAAGGGGGTGCGGGTGGCCCGGGGTAGGTCAGTTTGAAATCAAGAGGGGGGTTAGGGGCATACGTGGGCAAGTTGGTCCGGAGTGGGGGAGGGAGTTAAAATCCGAGAAACGCAAAATACCCAGACCTGTGCACGGTCTGAAAATGCCCCCCCCGTTTTATTGGAGGATTTGCCCCCCCCCCGTTTTATTGCCCCCCCCCCCCCCGCCAAAAAATCGAAAAAGTACCCTAAAAATATGACGCCATCTTTGACCTATGATGACGCCATCATCGCGAATTTTTTGCAGTTTTTAGCATATTTCAATGTATTCTAAGCCAATTTAGACCTATTTTTACCTTATTTCCGCTTTTGTTGTCCTTCTTTCCCTTTTCCCTTCTTTTTTCTCTCTTTTTCTCCTTTTTTCTTTTCTTTCTCCCCCCCTGCCTCGCCCCCCCCCCGTTTTATTGCCCCCCCCGTTTCAAAAAAGTTGCCCCCCCCCCCCCCGTTTTGAGAAATGCCCCCTCCCCCCCGTTTTAACCCCGGGGGCGGGGGGGGGCAGTGCACAGGTCTGAAAATACCCATATCGTTTTTTTTCTGGAGTGCATTTTACCCATATCGTTTTTCGATTTTGAAGAAAAAATAGGTAGAAAACGCTAATTGTAGGTCAAAAAGCCCTTTTATTGCATTTTTAAGCTTTTTACTGTTTAAAACATTCATTTTCACCTCAAAAGCTGAGTTTGGAGGCAGACATTTTTTTCTTCATTTTTCCAAAATTTGGGGGGTTAACCTCTTCTCCCCCCACTTCTGAGTGGGAGGGGGGTTAAACCCCCTTCTCAGAATTTGGGGGGGGGGTTAACCAACCCCCAACCCCCCATAGATGAACACGCTCAAAAAGCTAGGGGGGTGTTTACCCCGGGTAAATGACATTTCAAAATCTAGGAGGGTGGTCCTAGGGGGGGTAAAACACAGAGGGGGGTTAGGTGAGTACAATTTCCGAAACAAAATACTTTTAAACCATTAAATGTTTAATAATAATTTTTTATATAATAATAGTACATTATATTGAATAAAAAGCGATATTTAGGTATAAAAAGGGTGTAAAAACATGAAGTTGTGTAAATAATTCACGTTTTTAGAAGAAAATTTAGTATAGGGAAGGGGGTCAGATTTTAAAATCTAGAGGGGGGTCAGGGGTAAAAAATTCGAAAATTTGGGGAGGTCAATCCTGAATTTTTTTCTAGGGGGCCCCAAAATTTCAAGGCTAGGGGGTGGACCCCACCCTACCCCCCCCCCTTGTTCATCTATGCAACCCCCCGTGGCCATGTATGGTTAGGAGGGTCCGGTTTCCAAAAAAACTATTATAAATCATTGATTCAAGTTATTTAGCACTAATATAGAATTTTATACACCAAAATAGGCTTTTTATGTATAAAAAGAGTACAAAAGTAATATTTTTCACTGCAAAAACGTGTTTGTGACAGTACATATATTTTGACCTAGATTTTTACCCAATATTTGGCAAGACAGGGGAAGGGAAGGGTGTGGAATGACAATTTCAGAGGGTCTAACTAGCGTGTCAAAATAAAAATATTTTGGGGGAGGGGGGCCTAGATTTTTTTTGGAGGGTGGTTTCGTAATTTTAAGGCTGGGGGGTGGGGTCCACCCACCTGCACCTACCCCCTTATGCTCATGTATGCTTAGGAGGGTCTTTGAAGGGAGGTGGTATAAAATACTGCATTTTGCATAAAAATATTTCATTTGAAACATTTCCTTCAAGTTTTAACCATTTAAATGCATTAATAAAGTTTATAGTAACAAATCATAGCTTAATTTAAAGGATTTGTTTAGATTTGGGGAACAATTAAAACATTTGTTTCCTTGTTTTGACGGATGGTTGAGAGGGGGAGGGAGAGGTGTCAAAAATAGTGGTTGAGAGAGAGGGTCGGGATGGCCTGGCCTGACCAAGGGTTTTAAGCGGGAGGGTAGGGTCAAAAAAAAAGTCTTGAGTGGAAGGGAGGGGTAGCCCTTCAGGGGTCTTGTAGGGAACTGGGAGGGGGAAAGCCACACGGTACCCCTCGGTGATCTATACCGGCCCTTATAGTGTTTTGTTTTGCAAAAAATAGTTCATATTTTATTTATTTTAGGAAGCAGGAGTGGATGAAGCTCGAATGTTGGAGCCAGATTGCGAACATGCCATTTGGGAGTTCAAAGTTAATTTGACCACCGATGAAAGGTTTGAACAAGCGGCAAAATCAGTTTGCGCTCAAGAATTACAGCAAACTAACTGTCAGGTAAAATCAGAAATCAATATTAAATCCAAAATTTATGATTTAAGTTTCAGACTTTTTTTTAGCAACTGTCAGATTTCAGCACTATAAAGTGTTTTTTTTTGTTTCTGTCCTAAATTTGTTCAACTGACGCAATGACAATCATAGGTGAGAAATGGGGGGGGGGGCAGGGCGGGGTCCACCCCCCTAGCCTCGAAATTTTGGGACCCCCCCCTAGACGAAAATCTAGGGCCCTCCTCCTCCCAAATTTCCGAATTTTTTACCCCTGACCCCCTCTAGATTTTGAAATCTGACCCCCCCCCACCCTCGGAAAAATTTTAAGTACCTTTTTTATACTAAATTTTCTTTCAAAAACGTGAATTTTCATCACATATTCATGCTTTCACACCCTTTTTATACATGAATATGGCTTTTTATTCAATAAAATGTAGTATTATCCTATAAAAAGAACAATTATTAAGGTTATTATGGTTTAAAACTGTTTTGCTTGGACACCGGACCCCACCTGACCCCCCTCTAGATTTCAAAATTTCGCACGCGCACCCCGGGTCGACCCCCCATAAAAAGCTAGGGGGGTCCGGACCCCTCTGGGACCCCCCTCCTAGAATTCAAAATTCGATTTACCCCGGGTAACCACCCCCCTAGCTTCCCCAACCGTGCTCACCTATGACGACAATGTTGTGTTATTTTTAAAACCACGAACGTTTTTCAGTTTAAATTAAAGAATTATTTGCTTCAGACTTGGTGTGAAGACAAATTTTATTAAAACACGTTTATTCCAACGTTTCGATCATATAAAACAGATCATCATCGGGGATCTAAAAGTATAACAGATGTAATACGATAAAATAATAAGTCAAATCTATTAGTCAAAAGAACGCTTAATGTAACAAATTACTAAAAAATAACTGAAAAAATATTATAAGTCGTATTTCTTTAACAAAAGTGTATAAATAGGCGGAACAAGATTAGACATTTCAACAGAGTGTATATTTAACAAATTAGGATTACTTTTGTTAGCTAATATATAACAAGCTTCTTTAAAACATAAACCATGATAATTGTCATCAAACGAGAGGAACTTAGAAAAGCTAAAACTATGACTGGTATTACGAGAATGCAGTGAAACGCCTGAAAGAGATGAAACATTGGCAGAACTATTTACAGCACGTTTGTGTTCCGTAAAACGGGTTAAAAAGCTTCTTTGAGTGCGACCAATATAAAAACAATCACAATTGTCACAAGTTAAAAGGTATACAACATTATTACTGGCCAAATTTTTGGACTGCGCACGCGACTCATTTTGGTTAAAAAAAGAGACCGAATGGATTTAGACGACCGATAAAAAGTTTGAAAACCCGCTTTAAAATGCCCTTTATAATGTTAGAATTTTTGCCAAAAAAACGGAAGTATAATAGAAGGTAAGGCATTTTTAGGTGAAGGTGGTGGGATACACCCGGATTTGAGACGTGATATATCAAAAAACTTGGCCACAAAATCCTTAGAATATCTGTGTTTGTTTATAAAAATGTCAGATAAAAAACTGAACTCATCTTTAAGCGAAATTAAATCAGTGCAGTATCGAAGCGCGCGCAGTTTTAAAGTATTAAAAGTACATGAAATATATTATTGTGTATACCATGTCTGAAGCAAATAATTCTTTAATTTATAACTCTCAAGGCAACCCTAAAAGCTTTCGTGAATATCTAAGTTTCTCAGTATATGTTTAAAAAATTTTTTTCGCAAAATAAAAAAAGTACTGCGCTAAAATATACGGCTTAGATTTCGGAAGGGGGAGAGGGTTGAGGTGAGGTAGGTAGCCGCCACCGCCCTCCTTTTTTGGCGGCTTTGCCACAATCAGTAATAACAATACTAACCTCCATGCAATGTTTATTTAAAAACATTTTTGGTTTACAGTTGCGAAGCGAATGCAAATTTGACTTACGTGTTTTTAGGTTCACGCAGGTGAAAAAGGTCATCTGCTGGCTTGTTTACTGGAACACCATGATAATTTGACAGCGGGACAAGCAGCTAACAGTCGCTGCGGTCAGTTTTTGCACCGCGCAGCTGCCATCGCCTTTACTGACTTCCGCCTCGTTAGCAGCTTTGTGAATGTGTGTGGTCAGGAGGTAATAAAATTTATTAATTTTTAAAATACATTTAATTGTTAAACGCTTTGATTTGACCTTGTCTTGTAATCTTTTTTTTGTACAAACTTTTTTGTTGTTTTTATTTTTCAGCGTTTGCAATTGACATTAAGTTAAACAAAAATGTTGAATTAAGTTTCGGTTTTGGGCAGGGACGTAGCCAGTGTTTCATTTTGGGGGGGGGGGGCGGATTTTAGTACAAAAAAAAAATTTCGGGGGGGGCTCCGCCCCCCCCCCCCCCCCAAATTTTGGGGGGAGGGCGGAGCCCCCCCCTTAATTTTTGAAAGCGTTAAAAAAGCAGGGATAAACGTAGATAAAGCTGTATAATACACTGTTTTTGGCCTAATAACGTATTATCTAATGTTTTTAGCGGTAAAAACATGTTTTCTTAGTTAAAAATTACATAAGCACACATTGGCAGAGCCTGGATTTTACAAAAAAGGAATTTAGAGACGTTAGTTTCAGACCCCTTGGCTAAACCCACATTGTAAACCAAAGCACATGAGCAGCATCTCGGCTCCATGTTTTCTGGGGTACCTACCTATATGAAAAAATCCGAGCCAATGCTATAGGCGGCAGGAAAATTTAGGAGGGGAGGGTACATAAATCAAACAATATGATTGTTTGTTTTTCTTTCTGTGTAGTACTTATTACTTATAAAAATTATTGTACTAACTTTGAAATAACATTAGCATCAGGCAACATAAATAACGAGGTATATATGTATGTATACTATAGAAAGTGACCGCTAAGCAAAGCGAAGCGGAACAAATTTTTGGTTTTGGGGGTCCATTGGGGTACTAAAATTATTTTAAAGTTTGGCGCCGAGCGATTAGCGAGGCGCTAGAAAATTTTGAATTTTTAGCCTCTGAAAACCCCCAAATTTTACTATCTGGCGACCATTTCGGGGGGGGGGGGCGGCCGCCCCCCCCCCGCCCAACCACTATCCTTATTTTTCCTCCTGTCCGACCGTTTCGGGGGGCGGGGCCGCCCCCCCCCCGCCCCCCCCCCTGGCTACGTCCCTGGTTTTGGGCCATTCCTCTCAGTTTACAACAAGCACTGAGATGACACCCACTTTGTACTTAACAACAAACATAAACAAAACAACTCACCTAGCAAATAAATTTTTAAAAACTAAAAAAAAACTTTTGGATGCTATTGCAGACCTGTGCACGGTCTAAAACCCCCCCTCGTTTTCATTGGAGGATTTGCCCCCCCCCCCCCCGTTTTATTGCCCCCCCGCCAAAAAATGAAAAAGTACCCTAAAAATATGACTCCATTTTGACCTATGATGACGCCATCATCGCGAATTTTTTGCAGTTTTTAGCCTATTTCAATGTATTTTAAGCCGTTTTAGACCTATTTTTACCTTATTTCCCGCTTTTTTTGTCCCTTTTTTCCCTTTTCCCTTCTTTTTTCTCCTTTCTTTTCTCTTTTTTTCTTTCCCCCCTGCTCGCCCCCCCCCCGTTTTATCGCCCCCCCCCCCCCGTTTCAAAAAAGTTGCCCCCCCCCCGTGCCTCCCCATTTTGCAATTGCCCCCCTCGTTTTAACCCCGGGGGGGGGGGCCGTGCACAGGTCTGCTATTGAGATTGGGACGTGGAATCAAATCAAATCATGTAGTATTACGTATTAAGTAAAGGTCACTGTACGTTTCATAACATGCTTACATTTCAGAAACGTTCAACCACGGCTTTTAAAATTTTTTTAGTTTCCGTACATAAAAATGAATAACGCCAATTTTGTTTTTATAGGTAATAAAGCACAAGTGTGGTTCCTTAGAACCGCCACTTGATTCCAAACTCCATGGACCAGAGAGACCCAAAGTTTATCATTCACAAGGACAAACTTTGCAATGTCTGCTAGAAGCTTTAACTGAAAATAAAAATGAATTTGATCCCGTATGTTTGTATTTATTGTATATTTTATCGGACCTGTGCACTGCCCCCGGGGTTTTATTGGGGGGCGATTCCAAAACGGGGGAGCACGGGGGGCAACTTTTTTGAAACGGGGGGGCAATAAAAACGGGGGGCAAGCAGGGGAGAAAGAAAAAAAAAGAAAAAAAAGGAAAAAAGAAGGGAAAAAAGGGACAAAAAGCGAAATTATGGTAAAAATACGTCTAAAATGGCTTAAAATGCATTAAAATAGGCTAAAAACTGCAAAAAAATTGCGATGATATGATAGCGTCATTATAGGTCAAAAATGGCGCCATAATTTTAAAGTAATTTTTCATTTTTTGGCGGGGGGCGGGGCAATAAAACGGGGTGGGCCAAATCCTCCAATAAAGCGGGGGGCATTTCCAGACCGTGCACAGGTCTGTTTTATTTTGTTTGATTTTTCGAAGGTTTATTCAACGTAATGAGTTGTTTGTTTATTTTTTGTTCATCTTCCATGACAGAAAAGCGCAGCTTATTCCAATAGTAATAGTAGCTAAGTGGGTGCGTACTTACATCAAATAAATAGTTCTGTAATTTAAAAAAATATTGTTTCGAACCTTATGAATATTCAAATTAAAAATCCTTTGGTTTTAATTTTAAAGCGCTTTTAAGCCAATGTTTTAACTTTTAAAAGAACATAAATTGCATTCACTAGGTATTAACAAGTTTATATAACATCGTTACTCTCACACAAAGACTCACAATCAGTATACACCCAACGTGACTCTGACTCATTTTATTTATATTAAATGTGTGTTAAGATGTAAAAAGAGTCACAGTTGGGGGGGGGGGGGGTGTGGGGGGGTGTTGGTGTTGGTGTGGTGGGGTTACGAGGTGGGGGGGGGGGGGGGGGGGGGGGGGGGGGGTGTGGGGTTTTGGTGTGTTTGTGTTTGTGGTTTTTTTTTGTCTGTGGTTTGTTGCTTGCGGTGGTTTTGTTTGTTTCGTTTGTCTGGTGGCCTGCTTTTTTTGCGGGTATGCATTTGTAGGATTTGGTTTGTCTTTTGATTTTATGACGCTTCTGACTCATTGTGTCAGAGTAACGACGAAAGTATGGTACGCAACTGCCGCACTGTTGACCTTGATTAACTCTCCATAAAAAGTTATATAAGCGATAAAGTTATCTAATTTCTGATTATTATGATAATTATTGTGACGACCCAAACAATAAGCAAAAATAAGCTTAAAAATTTAACAGCCAAACTTTATCGGATACTTTTGCTAATACAGGAGTCAATGTATAACCTCCAAAGTCAATGCTATTACTGGCTTGATATTTATTACGCTATTCAAGTACACCATCATTTTGTTTGGTGTGCGGATGTTAAAGACGATTTTGGAGAAGAATGGGGAGGGGCCTAGGTTTTTTTTATGCCAAATCGACGCCACTGGCGC
The DNA here is from genome assembly GCA_030248175.1 of Microlaimidae sp. YZB2_3. Lineage (NCBI taxonomy): Eukaryota > Metazoa > Nematoda > Chromadorea > Desmodorida > Microlaimidae > Microlaimidae sp. YZB2_3. Next base: position 15,338 of record JASAMX010010194.1, on the reverse strand, counting down.
CTAGAATTTCCCGCTGGCGCCTAAAATTTTGGGTCGAGGCGCCAGCCTGGCGCCTAGATTTTTGGTCATAAGCGTACTCTTTAACCGTTTTTTTAGTCAACCAGATAAAAAAGAACACAAAATTTTTAAGGTTTCAAAAGACTAATTTTCAAAAATTTTCTTCCACTTCGCTTTGCTCAGCGCGTATTGTTTTAGTTTATCTACAATTTCATCCTTTTTTATGATATATATATATATATAATATATAAATATATATATATATAATATATATGTAAAAATTTAGGTAAAAGTTCTAACTGGTTACATTTTTTTAATTAAAAAAAAACCATTTAAAAGTAAAATTCTAAAAACACCTATTATTAGTTTTGATTAAAACCTGAAAATAACTTCTGAGAAAATACTTTTTTGCTTGCACGGATATTGCAAGAACTTTCAAAGTGTTAAAAAGAATTTAGTTTATCTTTAACACTAAAATGTTGAGCTTCAAGCTGTCTGTAATGGAGCTCCGCTTTGTGGAGCTACGGAGCAATCTACGTCCACGAGCAATTCACGTCCCACCTATGGTTGCACTAATTGTGTGAATAATAAATAAAGCTATGCTAGAGATTGTTTAGTAAAAAATTTTTTTGTAAACCAAAATTTTTCAAAACTTATTAAGGCAATTAAACAAAACTGTAAAAAAGCGAATAAAATAATTAAAACATTTAAGCTTAAATAAGCTTGAAATCAAATATTTTAGGGAAGGAACTTCAAAGCTTCCTCCGCTATAAGTGGCCGGGGCTCCGGAGCATGATGTGGGAGGGTAGGAACATCACTAGTCTTTATGTTTTCTTGTTAAATTATAATTCTTGAACAAAATTTTACGCATTTCAAGTTTAGTATTGAGATGAGCAAAATGAGTCGTTTTTTAAAATTAATTGTACTACTATACTCTATACAACACAAAACGTTTGACTACAAAAGCCATTTAAAAATATGCATATAATGAAAAAAAAACTAATAATATGTGGCCTTTTTGTGAAAATAGAAAAAAATTTATGTTATTGGCGCCTAGATTTCTGGGCTGGCGCCTAAAATTTGAAGGCTAGGCGCCAGCTGGCGCCTAGGCGCTGGCGAAAAAAAACCCAGGGAGGGGGGCTAATAAAAAAGGTAGGTGTACCATGAGAAAAATGAACATTTAGAAAATCACTCTTTTTTTTAAGTGTATAAAAGGGATTAAGTTTAAAAAGTATGGAGGCATTCTATTCCATAAAGCGGCGTTGTCAAAAAGGGGAAGGGGAAGAATTGCCTACTGAATGGAAAGAGGAATTGGAGGCCCCTAAAGATAAACATCCCTCGGGGGGGAGCCCCCCGTTTTATTGGAGGATTTGCCCCCCCCCCCCCGTTTTATTGCCCCCCCCCCCCCCGCCCAAAAAATGAAAAAGTACCCTAAAAATATGACGCCATTTTTGACCTATGATGACGCCATCATCGCGAATTTTTTGCAGTTTTTAGCCTATTTCAATGTATTTTAAGTTTTTTTTTTTTGTTTTTTTTTTTTTTTTTTTTTTTTTTTTTGGGGGCCATTTTAGACCTATTTTTTTTTTCTTTTTTCGTCTTTTTTTTCCCTTTTTCCCTCTTTTCTTTATTTATTTTTCTTTTTTTTTCCTTTTTTTTTTTTTTTTCCCCCCTTGCCCCCCCCACTTTTTTTTCCCCCCCCCCCGTTTCAAACACGTTCCCCCCCCCGCCCCCCCCCGTTTTGGAATTGCCCCCCCCCGTTTTAACTCCGGGGGGGGCAGTGCACAGGTCTGTATACTTTCTCAAGTACTTAAAACAAACATAATTTCTGTAAAAATAGCACTGGAGTTTTAAATTTTTATAAAAAAAAATACTAATAGTAAATACCTTTATCTATATGAATGAAGGAATTTTGTGATTTTAGGAGAGTAAAGACCCATTGAAAGTAAGTAAAGAGTGTCGACACGAGATCTTCCGTTTGGCGGAATTGCAGTCGGATGACTTTCACCTGGACCCTCCTCTCTATTTCGCCTGCAAGACGGACCGAGAGCAGCACTGCCACGACGTACAGGCTGGCAACGGACAAGTCTACCAATGTCTGATCAACCACATTCAGCTTGTGGGACCGGAAGTGAGTCCCTCTTTAGATACCTCAAAACCTCTATTTTTATTTAACTTACCTTAAGGAGGTTGCGTAAAGCTTATAAACATATTTTGTGAATAAACCGCCTATTAGTGTATAATAATTTATCTCCCGTTTGGTAACAGGCCAAAAGAGTCATGAGACGTTAGAGCTAGGTATTAAAGAGCCGGAAAAAAGGGGACCTACTCATACATGGGCAATTGATCCGGAGTTGGGGGGAGGGGGTTAAACCCCAAATTAGGGGTGGGGGGTTAAAATCCGAGGAACGCAAAATACCCATATCGTTTTTTTTCTGGAGTGCATTTTACCCATATCGTTTTTCGATTTTGAAGGAAAAAACAGGTAAAAAATGCTATTTTAGGTCCAAAAGTCATTTTTATTGCATTTTTGAGCTTTTTACTGTTTAAAACATACATTCATTTTGACCTCAAAACTTAAGTTTGGAGGCAGCTAGAAGTCATTTTAAAGACATTTTTTTCTTCATTTTTCCAAAATTGGGGGGGGGGGGGGTAGTAACCTTTTCTTCCCCCCCCCACTTCTGAGTGGGGGGGGGTTAAGCCCCCTTCTCAAAATTTGGGTGTAGCCCCCCCAACCCCCCCTGCCCATGTATGGACCTACTAACACCTAACAGTCAATCAGCCAAAACGAAAAGGACAAAAGAGCCAAATGGGAGATAATCATGAAAAACACAGAAGAGGTCAGAGAGTTAGACTTACTTTTTAGGCTGACTTTTTAAGACCATAAGAGCCAGAACAAAGGAACTTCAGAGCCTTTGACGGCGCTTTGTTTTTTAATAAGGTTATAAAGCGTAATTTTCCAAATAAACACAATATTAGAGTTGAATTTAGAGACATTTTTTTATTTTTTAATTATTTTAACAAGTTTGGTTGCTATTGCAGCACATTACAAAAAACTTTGAAACTAAATTTAATTTTATTAAGTTTTTTTACTCACTCCAATGTTTATGCGTTTTTTTTACGAATAATCCGTTTTTTTAATAATTCATAGATCTATGGATTTTCTTGATTGCATTTCTTATTGGCCAATAAAAAAAGGTAAAATTTTTTTGTGTAAAATTAATTTTTTTTTAAACTTATTAAAATGCTAAAAATACAAATTGAATAATTTTAAATGTATTTCAAGTTTTAATAAGCTTAAAATCGCTCATTAAAGAACAGAGCTCCGGAACTCCCTCCACTTTAAATGGTCGGAGCTCCGGGGCATGATATCGGAGGTTAGGAACATCACTCTTTTAATTGTGTTGAATATTTGAAAATTTGTAATTTTTTCTAAACTCAATTTTGGCTCTTTGAACACTATGTGTCTCCCTTTTGGGCTCTTTAGTACCCAGTTTTAAGGTCCCACCATTTTTCTCTCCTAATCTCTTTACTTTTCTCCATTGGCTCTAAGCTAAGATGGCCCTTTTTTTGGCTCTTTAGTCCCAAAAAGTGCGGCTCTTAGGTCCTAAAACTGTAGCTCTTTATCTTTAGTAACCATGGCTCTTCCGTCCCCAAATATTCCGTTTTAGGGATAGTGTTTTGTTTATTTTTATTTAAAAAAGTTTCGTCATTAATTTCGAAATACATTTTTGTAGCAGGACACATTTTTTCCCTTGTAAATTTCTGAAACATATCTGATTCTCTATTTAAGTGAATTTGCTGATAAAATTCTAGTGCCAGCACCGACTGAGAATCCGAGAAAAGCTGATGGCACAGGATTACAAGGTTTCCCACCCCTTGACGAAGAGCTGCGCCAATGACATTCGGACTCATCAGTGCGCCCCGCAGGGGGATCAGGAGCCCCCGCAGCACTTCTACATGTCCTACGTCCTTTTGTGTTTGGAAAACGCCCTGCACGGCAGCTCCCCCCTCGAACCCGACTGTCAGCAGCAATTGGTAGAACACAGGTTGGGATTTTTTAAAATTTTTTATTCTTTACTGAGGATAAATCTACGAGCGGATTTTGATAAAAGTCTGAAGTTAAAAATAAAAGAACTGCAGTTTTTTTTAATCAGCTTAGAAATTAGGGGGGTGTCGGGGGTTGTCCCTTTGGGGTTTGTCTTCTGTTAGGGGTGGGTTGTGGCTTTCTTTATAAAAAATTAATTTTTAGTATTAAACTACTAGTTATAGTTCAATAATATTCTATTTATTTACGAAATAATTGGTTAAAATTAAGGTTTTTTAAATTCCACCCAAAGCTTGTTGTTCCATTTCAAGGGATTGTCTTAATACTCATGTTCATTATTATGTTTTTCAGGCGAATGTTAATGTCAGAAGCACGAATGAGCCCAGAAGTGATTCTCACATGTTCTCAAGATATTGACCAGCATTGTCGCGGAGTGCTGGAAGGCCAAGGACGTACACTGCATTGCCTTATGGGTGTGCAAGAAAGGGCAGGTGGGGCCCAAAACAAAGGTCTACAGTCAGCGTGCTACCAGGCCTTAAAAAGCCTTTTGAAAGTACATCTATTTTTAGTTTTATTATGATATTTTTTAAAATTAACTATGTTAGTGATTATAATATTTTCATATTCATAGTTATGTACTTTTGTCTTTATTTATTTATACGTTAAGGTGGCAGATATTGGACAAAACTATAAAGTAGATGTGATGTTGTACAATTCTTGTAAAAACACAATCGAGCAAAAGTGCAGCAGACAAACTGGATCAGAACCAGAAGTCCTCTCTTGTCTGATGAATCATATTTGTAAGTTTAATTGTTTTTTTTTTCAAAACAATTAGTAATAAGTCTTAAAAAAATTAAGGCTTAGAATTTTTGCATTTGCCGCTTTGTAGGTAGGGCGCTGCTGGCGCACTTTTTTTCCAGTTTTTTAATGTTTCAATTACAGAAAATTCTTTTATTTAAAAGTTGTGAGTGGACTTTTTAAAATCAATTTTTAAAGATGCGATGCGGATTCAAACTTCTCGATTTTGATAATTTTTTGTGAAAACCTTACCCGTGCGTGCCCCCGATAGCCCACAAAATTTTTTTCAACAAAATATCTCCAGTGGTTTAGGAGTTACTTACGACCCCCCCAAAAATGGCGTTTTTCGACAATTCTATACGTGAAAAATTGCTCAATGGGTAGAACGACTTAAGTTACAAATTATGCATTCAAAGAAAGCGGCTATTTTCTAATTTAAGTTGATACATTGATTGTTAAAATTGGTGCAGTATTTGTCGAGATTATGCGTTTTCTCGTACAAAAACCCTCGATTTTTACGCTAAAACCACGGAAAGGAAAAAAAGGTTGTTCAAACTTCATAAAATTACTGCCGTCGTTTGATGTTTTTAAAAAAAAATCGCGGGTTTTTGTACAAGAAACGCACTATTTCGACAAATACTGCACCAATCTTAAGGATCAAGGTATCAAATTAAAGTAGAACTTAGCCGCTTGTTTTTGAGTGCATAATTTGTAACGTAAATCGTTATACCCATAGAGCAATCGTTTACGCACAAAATTGTCAAATAACGCCATTTTTGAGGGGTCATAACTCCTGAACCACAGAAGATATTTTGTTGAAAACAATTTTGTAAGTTATTGGGGGCAGTGGTAAGATTTTCACAAAAAATTATTAAAATCGAAAACAAAAACTTACTTCGCACCGCACCTTTAAGTTTCGAATAGTTTTACAACCAGAACATTAAAAAAAGCCTAGATAGGTTTGAAATTAGTTTTAAAGCACAAATTTCAATTTTATTTTTGCTAATTTTGTTTGCGAAAATACTATTTTAGTGATTATTTCTAACTATTGTGACATTTAATTAAAAAATAACATTTATTTAGCACAAACTGATATATTAAAGCACTTTAACATAGTGAAACATATCATCGGGTAGGGATAGCACTTTTAATTAAGGATACAGATCTGTGGACGATCTGGAAATCTCTTCCGCCCAAAAACCATAAAGTACCTTAAAATTATGACGCCATTTTCGATCTGTTATGACGCCATTGGCATCATCGCCAATTTTTTTTGCAGTTTGTAGTCTGTTTCAATGCTTTTAAAGTTATTTTAGACCCATTTTTACTTAAATTTCGCCTTTTTTTCTTTTTTTCCTTCTTTTTTTTCTTTTTTTTCTGTTTGCCCCATCCGTTTTATTGCCACCCCCGTTTTAAAAAAGCTGCCCCTCGTCCCCGTGCCCCCCATTTTGGAATTGCTTCTCAATAAAACGCCGAGGGGCAGTGCACAGGTCTGAGTTTAAGTTTAAACTTAAGAAACTACAAAAACTATGATTTATCAAATCTTATTTTTTTATTTTTGTACTCTCTTTTGTACAGTAAAAAGAAGTAGTCTATAGGTGATGTAATGATGAGTGACAAAAATGATCTCCATTGAAACAAACATGAGGTATCTTACATGTGTAAAGAATTAAAATTAGTAACCGGCAAAAAATCACAAGAACTTGCTAATAATGTTTAGATTTAAATAATTTTGCATAGTAAAAGTATTTTATTATATTTCTATTGTAAAGTTTGTTTTAAATTTTACAGCCGATGAAACTATGGAGAAACAGTGCGAGTATCGTCTTATTGAAGTTCAATACTTTATGAGCAGGGACTTTACTCTGGATACCAACCTTTACAAAGCCTGTCACCAAGAAGCAGAGTAAGCATTTTGTTAAGAGTGATTTTGTTTGTACCACTGGTTTTATTATTAGTTTATACCCTGATCTTGCGGGACGGGTTGTTTTTGCTTTTAATGTATGGCAACATGAATATTGTACACAATGAACACGAACAGGAGATGGTCACAAAGAGTAATATGCTTTGTTTCTTGATTATTTTACCCAGTTTTTTTTCTTCAAAAACTAAAACGACAATTATTTGTTCAACAACTCAAACCACAACAATTATTTTTGTTTGTTAAACCTATAAACGTTTGTCATCAGCCGCCAGGACCGTGCTGAGCTGACCTTCGGTTAAGCAGTACCCAACAGGCCTACGGGTGCCACATGGTTACTTAGATCTTCTATAGAAATAAGTCCAGCTGGGCATGCCTAGATTATTATTGTTGTACGATGGCAACGCAGGGCTGTTTTCTATCTGGCAAACTATTAGACAAAAATGCAGTTTCATAGTACTCCAAACTTTTAGTTCCAAAGTTCTCCATAACCTTAGTTTTTTCTTAAAAATGGGTTTTCTACATGGGCCTTGAGCATAGTGAGAACGGTCCGGAAAGCTAAAGGGGTGGTTACCCGGGGTAAATCGAGTTTTGTATTCTAGGAGGTGGAGGGGTGTCCCAGGGGGGTCAGGGTCCCCCTCTAGCTTTTTAGGGGGGTCAGGTGGGGTCCGGTGTCCAAGGCAAAACAGTTTTAAACCATAATAACTTTAATAACTGTTCTTTTTATAAGATACTACTACATTTTATTGAATAAAAAGCGATATTCTGTTGTAAAAAAAGGGTGTCAGATTTCAAATTCTAAAGGGGGGTCAGGGGTAAAAAATTCGAAAATTTGGAGGGAGAGGGGGCCCCTAGATTTTCGTCTAGGGGGGTCCAAAAATTTGGAGGCTAGGGGGGGTGGACCCCACTTCCCCCCGTTTCTCACCTATTGCCTTAAAAGAACACCTTTGCTGTTTATGTATAACGTTAAAAATATCCGTCTCACTCAAGTGCTTTAATAAATCATACGTTTTGTCTGTTTGCATTACTTCGGTTGACAAAAAAGACAACAAACAATTCAAAATAAACGAACGCTACGTGCAGTAAAAACTTCAAGGTTGTTAGTATCATTATTGTAGTGAGATTAATATAAGGCGACTTAAATAAATTCTTGAGAAAGATCTTTCCTCTGCCTCCCCCCTCTCCTCCCGGACCACCTCCCTTCTTAAATACCGAAGCCCGAGGATAACCACTGCCGTACCATGCTTATCTACAGGAAAGAACAATATATTGCTACTTCCTTTTGATGTATTTTCAAGTAACATAACTGCGTTTAGAAACAAAATTAAATAAAAATGAATATTCGAAATAAAATTTTCAAACCAACTGAGTTAAATTGATTTGTAGGAAGTACTGTAGCGCGTCTTCCCGGTGGAACGAGCCGGTGAATAAACAGCAGATACCGGACCCGGGGCCTGCCGTCCTGGCTTGTCTCTACCGCCACGCCTACGGCGTTCACCTCAGTCAGCAGCAACAAGAGCAGCTGGTACGTATTCTATCCATTAAAATACATATACAAATATAAAAGATATTACAATTTATTTTGTGGATGGGTTTTAATTATTCATGGGCGGGGAGGGGGTTAATCTTAACCTCAAACCTAATTCTGAAAAGGCGAGTTCTGTCTGTGACCCCGTAGGGAATGTGCGAAAAAATAATTTATTGTACAAATAATCCAGCGCGTCTTTGATTTTTGTTCCTTAATGCCTGCAAATAATCCAAAATTAATGCGCTAGCGTCTGCTTAGGGCGAACAAAAAATTCCCTGGGTTTAACATCCAAGATAGTATTCCTCTTCGCTTCATTTACATTGGTGAAACACTCAATTTTAAGATTAACTAGCAATATAGTAGTAATTCTTTTTGTGCTAGAAATTAGTTGATTTAATTTTTATTTTAAAATTTATATTATTACAAGTTTTATTTTTTAATAAAAACTTTTATGCGACTTTTAAACACAAGGGTACTGGACGGACAGAAATGTACTGAGTTGCATACTAAAAAAGCATTCGTCACAAATACGTGAAATAATAAGCTGAACGAAATAATAGTTGTTTGAACGCTGAGACAGATGTTATAATATTTCGTTTCGTTTTTTATTTATATAAATTACATTCCGTTTTTACTTTATTATCTTGGATTGTCATGTCATATCAAAAAACTAAACCCACGCAAATTTAAAAAAACACCATGGTATTGGTATTTGTTAATAAGAAATGATTTAGAGGTCATTTTTATTCAATTTTTGTATCATACCATTGATTATCAAACCTAAAAATGTGTGAAAAATTCAACCTTGACTTAAACAAGCCTTTTTTCACAAAAGAAATAATGGCATGGAATTTTTAAAAGAAAATACTGTTTATGTTCGCACCGTAAACATGTTTAACCACGATTACTTGGCAATTGAAATTTAAAGAAAATCGGCTTAATTTTAATTTTTTGTCTGCATAATAAAGAAGTAAATGTGTACCAGGGTTTGCCTTGCTTTTTTTATTATTATAACTAAGAGTTAAATAAATTCTACTCTATTGTATTAATAATAATAGCAATGTTCAAATCGTCGTTACTACAGCAAAATAAGCCGCTGTCATTATAAAATATACGTGACTGTGACTCATTTCGTAGTTAGTAAGGTGTTATTAGAAATCTAAAATGAGTCACAGTAACATGTGTTTTATACGAAATGTGGCTCATTTTGCCGTAGTAACGACGAAATGTTCCACAACTTTGGAACCCTGTTTTTTAGTTTTTTGGCAAAAATAAAAGAATAATTAATCATGGGTGAAATAACAACGCAAATAAAAAGAAAGTGATTTATTTATGTTTGAATAAAGCATAAGCTATAAAAGCAAAATCTTATTGCCTATTTTTATCAGGTCGTTTTCAGATTTTTTTAATACAAAATGATTTCGAAAAATGGTGCGAGAAAAAACATTTTTTAAAGATATCTTTAAAAATAATTTCTGCAAAAATTGATAGACTTCGTTGCAACACCAAAACTTGATATCGAGAAAAACGTGTGAAAATATAAAGGTTCGATCAATGCTTTTTTAAATCAATCAATTCTTTTTTAAACAAAATGTGCAACATTATTTTAATGTTTTGCTTTGTAAAGAAGTGTTCTTGAATTTCCAAATTGATCGCTTAGCAGGTTACTGCAATGCCTTGGGCCCATTAGAGGCACTTCATTAATTACGGTGTGGAATCTTTTATAAACAGTTAATAACATAGCGAAATTTATAGTTAATCAGTTTATTTATGACGATTGAAAGATTTTGAAAGAAATAACATTTTAGCCGATGGAAGTAATTTATTGCAACAGACCTGTGCACGGTCTGGAAATGCCCCCCCCCGCTTTATTAGAGGATTGCCCCCCCTGTTTTATTGCCCTTCCCCCGTTAAAAAATGAAAAAGTACCCTAAAATTATGACGCATTTTTGACCTATGATAACGCCATCATCGCGAATTTTTTGCAGTTTTTAGCCTATTTTAATATATTTTAAGCCATTTTAGATCTATTTTTACCTTATTTTTGCTTTTTGTCCCTTTTTTTTATTTTCCCTTCTTTTTTCTTTTTTCTCCTTTTTTATTTTTTTCTTTATCCCCTGCTTGCCCCCCCCCCGTTTTATTGCCCCCCCTGTTTCAAAAAAGTTGCCCCCGTGCCCCTCCCCATTTCGGAATTGCCACCCCTCCAATAAAACCCCAGGTGGGGGAGGGGCAGTGCACAGGTCTACAGCAAATTAAACTATTTAAGAACAAATAATACAAAAATTTTATTTAAAAACAAGATTATAAACAATTCGGGATAATGACAATAAATCTAATTTAGTTCATCTTTAAACCACAATTCACTTTAATTTTAATGCAAACATATTAAACACACAGCCGCACTATACACGTTGACGCAATAATAATTAAAAAAAACAAAAAAAAATATTAATTAAAAAAGAAATTTCGCGAATACCGTAATTTAAAATTATTAGAAATAAATTCAAAACGAATAAAAAAAACAAACAAACACTGCGCATAAACTAAAATTGCAATTCGCAACATGCTTAACAATATTGTTTGGTTTCTTAATTTTTACAAATCAACTAAACAAATAATTGTTATGTACATAGGTGTTTTTTTTGGGGGGACAGAGGGGTCCACTCCCCCCTAGAGCCAAAATTTTGGACCCCCCCTAAAAAAATCCAGTCCCCCCCCTCCCCCAAAAGCTTGAGAGCGGTCCGACCTGACCCCCCCTCCCCATAGATGAACACGGTCAAAAAGCTAGAGGGGTGTTTCCTCCGGGTAAATGACATTTCAAAATCTAGGAGGGGTTTCCTGGGGGGGGGTCGAACCCCATTTAGCTTTCTAGGGGGGTCGACCCGGGGTGGGAGATTTCGAAACCTAGAGGGGGGTCAGGTGGGGTCCAATTTTCAAAGCAAAATACTTTTAAACCATTAAAGGTTTAAAAATAGTTTTTTTATAAGATAATACTACATTTTATTGAATAAAAAGCGATATTCAGGTATAAAAAGAGTGTAAAAACATGAGTTTGTGTTAAAAATTCACGTTTTTGGAACAAAATTTAGTATAAAAAAAGTACTTAAATTTTTCTCAAGAGGGAGCAGGGGGGTTAGATTTCAAAATCTAGAGGGGGGTCAGGGGTAAAAAATTCGAAAATTTGGGGAGAGGAGGGCCCTGAATTTTTTTCTAGGGGGGGGGGCAAAATTTTGAGGCTAATGGGGTTGACCCCACTCTACCCACCTTGTTCATCTATGCCCCTCCCGCTCCCCCCCTCCCGACCAATTCGAAGGTATATTTTTTATTTACAGTCAAAACACGTTTTTTTAGTTAAAAAATTAGACCCCCCTGACCCCTCCTAAATTTAAAATCTCGCACCCGGGGTCGACCCCCCCTAAAAAATTTTGGCCTTCCACCAGGGGGTGGACCCCCCTAGCAGACCCGACCAAAAACACTTATGGTTATGTAATAAATTTATCACAATTTCAGACCTGTGCACGGTTTGAAAATGCCCTTCCGCTTTATTGGAGGATTTGCCCCCCCCCCCAGTTTTATTGCTCCCCCCCTCCCGTGGAAAAATTATGCCAAAAATTATGACGCCATTTTTTACCTATTGTGACGCCATCATTGCGATTTTTTTTGCAGTTTTTGGCCTATTTCAATGCATTTTAAGCCATTTTAGACATATTTTTACCTTATTTTCGCTTTTTTGTCCCTTTTTCCCTTTTCCTTTCTTTTTTTCTCTTTTTTTCTCCTTTTTTTCTCTATTTTTCTCCTCTGCTTGCCCCCCGTTTTATTGCCCCCGCCCGTTTCAAAAAAGTTGCCCCCCGTGCCCCCCGTTTTGGAATTGCCTCCCCATTACAACCCCGGGGGGAGGGGGACAGTGCATAGGTCTGCAATTTAGGCAGAAAGGCATGTTTTATACTTTCTGTACCCTCGTTTCCAGTACTCTCGTGTCCTCACTAGCATGATAGATAAATCGATTTGGTTACATAATTTTGGTGAACGTAAAAAAATTTATATTCCTTTTTCTAAAAAAATATCAAGATGGATGTGGAGCCCCTATGGCTCTGGGTTTTGTGCTACTCAGTAAAAATTAATTAAATTGAATAAATAAAAATTATTGTTATAAAAAAGTAAACATTATAATCTTTGAAGAACTATATTTTTTGCCGAATTTACTTGTAATAAAAAAAATTTTAGATTTTTTATAATTTTAAGTTCCAATCACATAAATTAAAAACAAAAACATGGTTTATTTCCTGCTTTTTGTCAATTTGTCGATTTTTTGTCATTTGGATATTCTAAAATATTATAATATTAATAATTCACAAATAATTTTTATGTAAGTAAAAAACGGTAATTTTGCTATGTAACTGCCATGGTTTACTACTGAAAGATTTGCAGTAAAAGCTATCAGGAGAGACCTTACATTTGATTTATAAATTTTAATTTGCACAGACGCTTTAAATTTTTTAAAATTGCTGATCCTGTGTAAACGAAAAAAATTTTCCACATGAAAGTAATGTGGGCGTGTCTAAATTAGTCTCGTGAGGACACTGTTGCAGCTACGTTTGGTTTACCTTTAGTTCATTGCTTGTTTTGAACCCAGTTTTTTATTTTAATATAGTTGAGTTTTTCTAAAATTTATTAGGGAACAGAAATATAGGAGCTTGGAATAAAACCTCTTGTACCCTGCCTGACATTTACACCAAAGTGACATGACAAGTGAAGTGACAATATGTTTACACTGCAGCGACAACTGAAATATATAAAGGCATAAAGGTGCTAAACGCGTTCTCATTTTGTTACTTTGGTGTAAACCAGCCCTTACTAATTGAATTACAATGTAAAATAATCCAGCCTAAGTGTTACATATCAGGGACGTACGTAACCAGGGGAGGCGGCCGCCCCCTGCCCCCCGAAATGGTCGCCAGATAGTAAAATTTGGGGGTTTTCAAAGGCCAAAAATTCAAAATTTTCAAGCGCCTCGCTAATTACTCGGCGCCAAACGATAAAATAATTTTAGTACCACAATTGACCCCTAAAAACCAAAAAAAAATTTCCACTTCGCTTCGCTCAGCGGTCACTTTCTATAGTATACATATATATATATATATATATATATATATATATATATATATATATATATATCTCTATTTATCTTGCCTAATGCTAATGTTATTTCAAAGTTAGTACAATATTTTATATAAGTAATAAGTACTACACAGAAAGCAAAGCAAACAATTATATTGGTTGATTTATGTACCTCCCCGATGTGTAGTACTTATTGTTTTACTAAAATTATTGTACTTTTTTCAATAACATTAAGCATGATAAATGGCAAGAAATATGCATACGCATAGTATGGAACCTGACCGCTGAGCGAAGCGAACTGGAACATTTTTTTACTTTTTGGAGGTCAATTGAGCTACCAAAACTATTTCAGAGTTTAGCGCCGAGCGATTAGCGAGGCGCTAGAAAATTTTTAATTTTTGGCCTCTGAAAACCCCCAAATTGACCATTTTTGGGGGAGGGGGCGGCCGCCCCCCGCCCAACCACTATTCTTATTTTTCCCCCTGTCCGACCATTTTGGGGGGGTTTGGCAGCCACTACCACTGCCCCTCTGGTTGCGTCCCTGGCATTATTGTCAAACAAGGAAAGTTGACGTTACACACATAGGTGGGTAGGGCGCAGGGGGATTCTGGGGGTCGGGGTATACCCGACCCCCGGTATATCCATTTTGGTGCAGGGTGTCCCAAAAAAAAATTTTGGTGTGTATCTCAAATTAGCCCATTTTAGCGTTTTTAGTACTGGGACTATAGGTGAGAAAGGGGGGGGGGCAGGGTGGGGTCCAACCCTCCTAGCCTCGAAATTTTGGGACCCCCCTAGACGAAAATCCAGGGCCCCCCTCCTCCCAAATTATAAAAAGAACTATTATAAAAGTTATTATGGTTTAAAACTGTTTTGCTTTAGACACCGGACCCCACCTGACCCCCTCCTAGAATTCAAAATTTGATTTACCCCGGGTAACCACCCCCCTAGCTTCCCAGACCGTTCTCACCCATGACTGGGAGGAACTCCCCCGCCCCAAATTTTATGGGTACAGGGCTGGAGGTGTCCGGAGTATCCCCAAATTTTAGGGAGGTGTCATCGTGTCGACAATTTTAAAATTTTTCTAAGGTATCACGCCCTTAACCTCTCAATCAGTGGCGTGCCCAGGGGGGGGGGCGGCCGCCCCCCCCAAAATCCGGCGAAGCCGGATTTTTTCGTAAGGGGGGACCCTTACGTTTTTTGAATTTTGGGAGAGAAAATTTTTTTTCTTAAATATTAATACAGAAACTTTCCTGATGCCTTCCAAAAGCATATAAATAGTCAAAAAACCAAATTTTCCCCGCTTCGCAGGTAGTTTAAATTGACAATTTATCTCAGTTTTTCAATTTCAAATCGATTTTGCCGCTCAATAGTTAAGGCATACATATTAAATAAAACTACTATAAACACTATTAACCTTTTATTAACGTTTTAACACATGTTTTAAATGGATAGGAATAAAAAAAACCTTAAATTTTGTTTTAATTATCATCTGGAATTAAAATTTCTAGTGTATTTTAGCACCTTAAATTAAAAATTTTCTCCCTCGGGGGGCATTCTGCCCCCCGGACCCCCCTGACAAGGGGCTCTCGCCCCCCAGACCCCCCATTTCTGGGGGGCTGCCGCCCCCCAGACCCCCCTCAGGGTTAGTATGTACCCCCCCAGACCGCCCCCCCTGAAATGAAATCCTGGGCACGCCACTGCTCAATGGTTACACAATAATGTTCTTGTGTTTTTCAACGTGTTTTTATTTAAAAATTCTTCAAATTTAGTTTCATAATATATAAAATTAACCTTTTGTGGTTCAAAAAAATTATGTTTTTATTTTATTTTTACCCGATTCTCAATTTTATACCACTATAGTCTATACAAAAATGATGCGGACTGGCGACACAACTCGAACTTTGAAATGTTATATATCCATAATGGAG
>JASAMX010010192.1:0-11395 GCA_030248175.1 Microlaimidae sp. YZB2_3 | reverse complement strand
GGTGCTTGATAACGTAATGAGTCGCAACAATCAATATAAAATTCACGTGATTCTGACTCTTAAGGCTGGTTTTACATATTTATGTAAAAACGTCCTTTTTTCGAAGTCCAAAGGACAAACAAAGCGTATAAACGTATGTAAAAACGGCCTTGGGACAAAGTCCAAAGGACAAACACAACGTATAAACGTATGTAAAAACTTCCTTTGGACAGTCCAAGGGACGTTTTTACAAAAGTATAAACCAGCCTTTAAATGTGTACAGTAAAAAGATCTCGTGGGAAAAAAAATAAAGAGTCACAATTACGAATATTTTACCAGGATTTTGAATATTCTTTTTTAGGAAAAGGGACCAGAATGGAAAAATCGGTGACCCTGGCCGCTGCCGCTGGATCAGTCTGAAAACGGACCACTCCTACAACCGGGTCCAGAGTCTGCTGGCAGAATCGGATGTTTGACTCAAAAGGAAATAACCCTGTTTAGACGACAAGAGTTCAGTTGATCCATTTTTAAGGGGATGATTAAACTGATCTGGATTTAGGGGGTGGGTTTCAATTTTAAGGAACGCATTTTACCAATATCGTTTTTTTTCGCGCTCTTGCTCTATTTTTAACCCATATTTTTTCACTTTACAGAAAATAATAGCTATAAAAAGAGCTATTTTTTTACCATTTTTTAGCTTTTTATTCCTAAAACACTTATTTTGACATTGTTATTTGCATTTTTCTATTATAAGGTATTTTCCCGACTGGATATTCTATATCCAGCCATTTTCCAATGCGATCCGGCCAGATTTTTATTCAGACCCGGTAAATGCCAGATTTTTTTCTGTGTCAATTTCACTAATTATTATTTTTGTTTTTTGCTTCTTTAGGTTTATAAGCTAGAAATTATACATTGCTTTAAATACTATTTGTGCAGCAGAACTTTGCTGATAAGTGGCACTTTCCCTTTTTTCGTTTATTTACATCAATACATGTTTGACAACCAATAAAGTAGAGATGAAACGTCAAATAAAATAGACTTTTGTTCTTTTTTATATGTTAGCTTTTTAAAGTAAAGAATTATATAATTCAGATGCATGCCCCCGGGGTTAAAACGGGGGGGGGGGGGGCAATTCCAAAACGGGGGCATGGGGGGAAAACTTTTTTGAAACGGGGGGAATAAAATGGGGGGGCAAGCAGGGGGGAAGAAAAAAAAAGAGAAAAAAGGAGAAAAAAAGAAGGGAAAAGGGAAAAAAGGGACAAAAAAAGCGGAAATAAGGTAAAAATAGGTCTAAAATGGCTTAAAATACATTGAAATAGGCTCAAAACTGCAAAAAATTCGCGATGATGGCGTCATCATAGGTCAAAAATGGCGTCATATTTTTAGGGTACTTTTTCATTTTTTTGGCGGGGGGGGGGCAATAAAACGGGGGGGGAGCAAATCCTCCAATAAAACGGGGGGTGCATTTTCAGACCGTGCACAGGTCTGATATAATTAGTTTAAAGTTCAAGTGCCACACAAAATTTTACATTTATTTGGTTATATTGAAATATGCCAGATGGCAATGTTGTTAGTATTTGGAGACATTTTACTGTTAAAGCTTCAGATGAAAAATATGATGTTTGTCAACTTTGTTTGCCCACCAATATTATGTTAGAGAATATAAAAGAGGTTCAACAAAATAAAGAGTTTACTACAACTCCAATGTGGAATTATTTGGAGAGAGCCCATTCTCCTGAGTATAAGAATTTAAAAGCAGTAATCAAGCGAAAAGAGGGTGAGAAAACGGCAGCTGTTCAGAAAAAAATGCAATGTACAATTTGGTTGGTAAAGAAAAAACAGCTATAGCTATTCCACTGAAACAAGCTAAGTTAGAAGTGTACTACCAACGTCAGTATACTGATACTCCACCAGTTTAAATCTTACAAAGCAAGAATCGATCCAATGGTTATCAACAAACGTCCAGACCGTGGTGCACATCCTCATGATGCGCATAACTTTTCAGATGCCCAAACCATTCAACCCATCTCACAATCCATGATCTTTCGACAAATCCAGATAAAGTGGCGGACTTGCAGACATGGCAATCAACCAACCAACCGGTTTAAATTGAATTTAAAAAAATGGTTGCCATTTGGATTCATAGATGAACAAGGGGGGTAAGGTGGGGTCCGCCCCCCCCCCTAGCCTCGAAATTTTGCCCCCCCCCCCTAGAAAAAAATCCAGGGGGGCCCTCCTCCCCCCAAATTTTCAAATTTTTTACTCCTGACCCCCTTCTAGATTTTGAAATCTGAACCCCCCCCCCCTCCCCTCGAGAAAATTTTAAATATTTTTTTTTATACTAAATTTTATTGCAAAAACGTGAATTTTTAACACAAATTCATGTTTTTACACCCTTTTTATACCTAAATAGTGCTTTTTATTCAATATTATAAAAAAACTATTATTAATTATTTAATAATTTAAAAGTATTTTGTTGCGAAAATCGGACCCCACCTGACCCCTCTCTAGGTTTTGAAATCTTCCACCCCGGGCCGACCCCCCCTAGAAAGCTAGGGGAGGTTTGACCCCCCTAGATTTCGAAATTTGATTTACCCGGGGTAAACACCCCCTCCCTCTAGCTTTTTGACCGTGCTCATCTATGTTTGGATTGCTGATAGAATGCTGCCTTACTCAGTTGTTGATTCTACTACTTATTATGTGCTGACGAGTGTAGGACCTCGCTCAAACAAGATTAAGTGACGAAATAGACTAAGCTGAGAACTGGATAACGGTTTATGTGAAGGCCTATTTAATTAGTAGTGTAACAAAATATTTTATGTTATGTTAATTAAATTATTTTATCTAAAAATCCCAATCCGGTAGGGCAAGAGCCATTTTCCATTTTTTAGCGAAACACTAAAACAGCTTCAGTCGGACATTTTGGTATTATGTATATAAATCCCTTCGTTTAAAAAAAAATGTCCACTAAGACTAAATTAAATAAACATGCATCAAAAACAAAAAGACAGTAAGACAAACAAGAATATGATTGGAACTAAACGAGCTAAGCAACAAACAGACAGTTATGACGAACTAAAGAAAATAAATGTTTAGGTTTTCGAGGAGTTCGAGAAGTTCCGCCGCGATCGCTACGAAGCGGACGCCGTTCATTTCGCCGCTTCCAACTTCGCCGATACATTTGCCGATTCCTTGGCGGAGTCCAGCGCCGCCACCGGGGACAAATCGACCACCTCGGGGGAGAAGGAATCCCCCGCTTCGGGGGGAGTTAAGCACCGGAAGTCTCCGTCGAAGTCACCCGGTCCCGCGGAGAGTTCGGAGAAGCAGGCCAAGATTTCCTCTAGTGAGTTTTAGATGAGGGAATTTTAGATAGATAATTTTTAGACACTGAGTGGGGGGAAGGGGTTAAACCCCCTTCTCAGAATTTGGGGGGAGGGTTAACCATACATGGGCAAGTTGGTCCGGAGTGGGGGGGGGTTAAACCCCAAATTAGGGGGGGGGTTAAAATCCGATAAACGCAAAATACCCATATCGTTTTTTTTCTGGAGTGCATTTTACCCATATCGTTTTTAGATTTTGAAGGAAAAATAGGTTAAAAACACTAATTTTAGGTCAAAAAGCCCTTTTTATTGCATTTTTGGGCTTTTTATTGCTTAAAACATTCATTTTGACCTCAAAACTTAAGTTTGGAGGCAGTTAGAAGTCATTTTAAAGACATTTTTTTTCTTCATTTTTCCAAAATTGGGGGGGGGGGTTAACTTTTTCTCCCCCCCACTTCTGAGTGGGGGGGGGGGGGGGGTAAACCCCACTTCTCGGAATTTGGGGGGGGGGGGTCACCACCCCCCCCCAACCCCCCCCCCCCCGGCCCCTGTATAGGGTTACCCCAATCCCCCCACCGTGCCCATGTATGGAAAATTTCAGTGGTCGCAGTACTAAGAACGCTTAAAATGGGGTGTTTGAGGTATGCCCCAAAAATTTTTGAGAAACCCCGCCATAGATGAACACGGTCAAAAAGCTAGGGGGTGTTGTTTACCCCAAGTAAATGACATTTTAAAATCTAGGGGGGTCGAATCTCCCCTAGCTTTCTAGAGGGCGTCGACCCGGGGTGGAAGATTTTGAAACCTAGAGGGTGGTCAGGTGGGGTCCAATTTCTGAAACAAAATACCAACATTTTATGGAATAGAAAGCGATATTTAGGTATAAAAAAGGTGTAAAAACATGAATTTGTGTTAAAAATTGACGTTTTTGGAAGAAAATTTAGTATAAAAAAGTACTTAAAATTTCCTCGAGACGGGAGCGGGGGTTAGATTTCAAAATCTAGAGGGGGGTTAGGAGTAAAAAATTCGAACATTTGGGGGGTGGGGGGCCCTGGGCTTTTGCTCGGAGGGGAGGGGGGGGAATTTCTAGGCTAGGGGAGGGTGGACCCTAGCCCCCCCCCTCCCTGTTCATCTATGAACCCCGCCCCCGATTTTCTGGGTTCTTCGGGTATACCCCAACATCCGAAAAGTTTCCCGCTTATGGGTATAACCGTTTCCAAATCCAAAAGACTGCGCGCGTGCACCTATGGGGATAAAATAAATTTCAATAATTAAATTGAGAGTAAAAAAGATCTCGTCGAATACCAGGATTTCATTTCGGGGGGGCGGTCTAGGGGGAGTAAATACGAACCCTGAAGGGAGGTCTGGGGGGCGGTAACTCAAGGGAGAAGGGCGGTAACTCGGAACTCGGGGGAAGAAGGAATCCCCCGCTTCGGGGGGAGTTAAGCACCGGAATTCTCCGTCGAAGTCACCCGGTCCCGCGGAGAGTTCGGAGAAGCAGGCCAAGCTTTCCTCTAGTGAGTTTTAGAGGCTAACAGGAGAAAACTCCGCAGCGGAGTTTAAGACTACGCCTTCCTAAGCCTAAGAACAGCCTAAACACAACGTAAACTTTCTTCGCGCAGCTATTTGTTAAAGTTTAGGTTGTTTTTAAGGCTTTGCTTAGGCTTAGGAACGCATAGCTTTAAGCTTAAAAAAGGTTATTTCACTCAAGGTAACTCCGCTGCGGAGTCAGCTGCGGAGTTTTCTCCTGTTAGCCGTTTTAGACAGGGAATTTTTAACCGGGGAAAAACGCGAGGCAAGGAGATTACGCGGCGAGGGGAAGATAACAACACCCCCCCCCCCCACTCTTTAAAAAAAGGACCACCACGTCATGAGGGAAATTTAAGCAGCATTATTTGCCGAAATGCTTCGGTGTTTCGCGGGTACCTACTTGGGGGTAGCAGGCAAAACTTTTGTGGGACGAAGATGAGTTACCTACTTATGAATTTTAAACTTTCGGGAAATTATAACTGGACCGCTAAATCTAACCACCCACCCATTATAATGGATTATAATAGTACAAAAAATTAAGTCAGAGTAGGCTATTATTATAATGACCCTCTCTATTTAAATATATAAGCACCCTCCAATAATCGTATAGTAGCCATTTTATTTCGCGCGAATTAAAATGCAAAGGAAACCATTTTAATGGCATCACTTAATTTCATTTGCTTTTTACAAGTGTAATACTGTCCGGGCTAGGAAAACTCATACGACCTGTACAGTATTTAAGAGTTCTGAAATGAATGCTCTTATAATCATACATGGGCAAATTGGTCCAGAGTGGGGAGGGGAGACATTTTTTCCTTCATTTTTCCAAAATTGGGGGGTTAAGCTTTCTCTCCCCCCCACTTTTGAGTGGAGGGAGGGGGGTTAAACCCCCCTTCTCAAAATTTGGGGGGGGAGGTTCACCCCCCCCCCAACCCCCCCCCCGTGCCCACGTATGCTTATAATGACTTTCTCTCGATTTTAATTCGCGCGAATTAAAATGGCTACTATGCCATTATTATGGAGAATACTATTCAAATAGAGAAGCTTATTATAATGGCCTACTCGGACTTAATTTTTTATATAGGAGTTGCACATTTTTCGGTATATTATACTTTTGATTTACTATATTTTATTAAATAAAATCGACTATTCAGGTATAAAAAAGGTGTAAAAATACAAAAATACGTTTTTGTAAAAAATTCACGTTTTAGAGTGTAACAACCAAAAATAGAAACAAAAATAACCAGGCGCTAAAAAATTTAGACAGACAAATTTATTAAAAAATTTGGCCAATACAGGAATTGAACCCTATCCTTTAAGCCAACACTGGCGTGCTATCCATTACACGACCATAGACCGAACAAGGAAATGGGAAAGATTCTTTTTAACGTCTTATTATCGTCTTATTAACGCTTGTACTTTGAGTTTTCAGGGTAAAAAAAAAAGAAGAAGTACTTAAAATTTAGGAAGTACTTTATGTGTTACAGAAGAAAATTTAGGATAAAAATAAGTAGGTGCTTAAAATTTTCTCCAAGGAGGAGGAAGAAGGGGTCAAATTTTAAATTTTAAGAGGTAGGGTAGTCAGGGATCGTGATAAAAAAATTGAAAATTTTTGGGAAGGAAATAACTTTTCTAAAAAGGGGTCCGAAATTTCGAAGCTACCCTCCATTTTCATCGGTAAATGTTGGTCTGAACTGTATTATAGTTATAAGTAATTTTAAAACATTTACATATATTAATTTTTAGATGGCAGTAAGCGAAGCAGCAGAGGGAAAAAGCAGAAGCAATCTAAAAAAGGGAAATCGTCTCGAAAGGACTCAGCTGAAAGCACTTCTTCAGCCAGTGACAAAGATTCTTTGC
This sequence comes from Microlaimidae sp. YZB2_3, assembly GCA_030248175.1. Classification (NCBI taxonomy): domain Eukaryota; kingdom Metazoa; phylum Nematoda; class Chromadorea; order Desmodorida; family Microlaimidae; species Microlaimidae sp. YZB2_3. Next base: position 4,706 of record JASAMX010010192.1, on the reverse strand, counting down.
AAGCAACAGACGAAGTAAGGCGATCTATTAATATTTTTATACATTAAACAATTATTCATAAATTACTCCCTTTGACCCTTTCCATTTTTAATAAATTTGACATTTAAACAAATTTAAAAAAATATGATGAATAATAGTGCTTAGTATTTTGATTTGGTTGCCTCAAAAACTAAAACTGACTTTTAGGCAGAATTAGAATTTGGGTAAAATTTTGATAAAAAACGTATAATTTGTACATAATATATTCCCTAATTACATAATTTTATTATCATTTTGTGTGTTTTAGAACAAGCCGTCCACTTCCAACGGACTGATGACCCGGAAAGAGCTGCGAAACCCTTTCGACGACTCGGACGAAGAACCCGTAGAAGTCTACTCTCCGATTTCCCCGGCGGGGGGAGACGCACTCCCGGGGACTTCTTCGACGGTGGACGGAATCGTTGCCATGGAGAGGAGGGGTAGTGGAGAAAATGGTGACAGCAGCAGGAGGTCTTCGGTGAGTGGTTTTTGTTTGTTGAAACGGTGTGCTAAAATATTTCTCGGCAATTTTAAAACATTATTAAATTCGAACTGATCATAATAAGATCTCATGAACGACTAGAACATGGAAAGTATACCGTAGTCTATCCATAGATAAACACGATCACCGAAGCTAAAGGGTGGGTGGGTATTTACCCCAGGTAAATGACATTTCAAAATCTAGAGGGAGGGTCGAACCCCGATGGCTTTTTATTGGGGGGGGGGTCTGGTCCACCCGGGGGAAAAATTTTGAAACCTAGAGGGAGGTTAAGTGGGGTCCAATGTCTAAAGCAAAATAATTTTAAACCATTAAAGGATTAATAATTGTTTTTTAATAACATAATACTACATTATATTTTATTAAATAAAAAGCTATATTCTGGTAAAAATTGGTGTAAAAACAGAAATTTGTGTTAACAGTTCAGTATAAAAAGATTACTTACAATTTTCTCAGTGGTGGTGAAACTGGTGGTGAAAGGGATCAGATTTTAAATTATAGAGGGAGATCAAGGGCATAGGTGAGAACGGTCCGGGAAGCTAGGAGGGTGGTTACCCGGGGTAAATCTAATTTTTAATTCTAGGAGGGGGGTCCGGACCCCTTAGCTTTTTAAGGGAGGGGGGTCGATCTGGGGTGCGAAATTTTGAAATCTAGAGGGGGGTCAGTTGAAACTCGGTGTCTAAAGCAAAACAGTTTTAAACCATAATAACTTTAATAATTGTTCTTTTTATAAGATAATACTACATTTTATTGAATAAAAAACGATATTCTGGTGTAAAAAGGGTGTAAAAACATAAATATTTGTTAAAAATTCACGTTTTTGGAAGAAAATTTATTATAAAAGAAGTACCTAAAATTTTCCCGAGGAGGAAGGGGGGTCAGATTTCAAATTCTAGAGGGAAGTCAGGGGTAAACAATTTGGAAATTTGGGGGGAGGGGGGCCCTGGATTTTCGTCTAGGAGGGGTCCCAAAATTTCGAGGCCAGGTGGTGGACCCGACCCTGCCCCCCTCCCCCCTTTCTCACCTATGATCGGGGTTAAAAAATTTGAAAATTTGAAGGCAAGCCTCCCCCCAATTCAAAAATTAGAAATTTTTTTGAGGAGGAAGCCCAAAAATTTTAGGGCTGGAGGAAGGGAGCACACCCTCCTACCCCCCTTGTTCATCTATAAGGTTATCTAAAAAATTTAAAAAGAATCCTAAAATGAAGCTAAAATTTATCAGGTATAATATAACTTTGAATATGCCATCTATGTCATATAGTGCAAAGGGCAACCAACAGGAACAGGAGAGTAGGAAACTGAGTGGGTCGGAAGTATTGGTAGGAGAGAAAAAGAGGGGGTTGGGAGGTTTTACCCATCCCGAAAAAATTCCAAAACTATTAACACCCCCCCATCTTTTAAAAATTTAGGGGTATCCGCGACACGACACACCTTACCTTTAAAATTTAGAGAGTCTTACCCAACACTAAAAACTACATCGGGTGTAACCATAGATAGGCAGAGGGGTTGAGGGGATTTTACACCCTCTCCCCTCTTTACAAAAAAAATCTCGAAATCTGCCGACGCCCCACCCCCTAAAATTTCGGTGGTCGCAGTACTAAAAACGCTTAAAATGGGGTGTTTGAGGTATGCCCCAAAAATTTTTGAGAAACCCCGCCATAGGTGAACACGGTCAAAAAGCTAGTGGGTGTTGTTTACCCCAAGTAAATGACATTTTAAAATCTAGGGGGGAGGTCCTAGGGGGGTCGAATCCCCCCTAGCTTTCTAGAGGGCGTCGACCCGGGGTGGAAGATTTTGAAACCTAGAGGGTGGTCAGGTGGGGTCCAATTTCTGATAGGGTGGGGTTTTTTTTCTGAAACCCTTTTCCCGCTTATGGGTATAACCGTTTCCAAATCCAGAAGACTGCGCGCGTGCACCTATGGGGATAAAATAAGTTTTAATAATTAAACTGAGAGTAAAAAAGATCTCGTCAAATACGCAAAGTTGTACCTAAAATCCGGTTACGGGACTTTTATTCCGTCTATTCTCGTTGCGATTAAACACTTTTATACGTTTTCATATTTGCACAAAATTGATTAACGCAACAAAAAAGTTTTTCAATAAGCATTGAACGTGTTTCGTTATGATTTTGCTATAATTGTAAATAAATATTTAGTTTAGATAGCGATTTACTTGTTTTCAATTAAAAAACCTAATCTGTTCCTACTGCAATTTTGAAACTTTAGAAAGAAGAAGAACTGCATAAGCGCGCCAGAGCTATTTTGGACAGGTTCACAAAAGACCATGAGCAATTGGGTCGAGAAACTACGCCGGAGGTAATATGGATGAATAATTAAAATATCATTGCTTAACAGTCTTTGTATTTTTGTATTTCTTTTTAATATTTACGTTTGGAAACTTAGGTTTTGTAAATAATTTGTAAATTTAAAAAAAATAATGTAAATAAACCATGATGGTACTGCTTACGTATTTCAAGGATTGACCAATTATTTTTTTTAAACATTAATTTGTGGGTGTTTACTTTGGATAAATGACATTTCAAAATCTAGGAGGGGGTGGGGTCGAACCCCCCTAACTTTCTAGGGGGGATCGACCCGGGGTGGAAGATTTTAAACCTAGAGGGAGGTCAGGTGGAGTCCAATTTCCAAAGCAAAATATTTTTAAACCATTAAAAGTTTAAAAATAGTTTTTTTATAAGATAATACTACATTTTATTGAATAAAAACCGATATTCAGGTATAAAAAGGGTGTAAAAACATGAATTTGTGTTAAAAATTCGCGTTTTTTGAGAAAATTTAGTATAAAAAAAGTACTTAAAATTTTCTCGAGAGGGGAGAGGGGGGGTCAAATATCAAAATCTAGAGGGGGGTTAGGGGTAAAAAATTCGAAAATTTGGGGGGAAGGGGTGGGGTCCACCCCCCCCCCCTGGCCTCGAAATTTTGGGCCCCCCCCCCCCTTAGACGAAAATCTAGGGCCCCCCTCCTCCTCCGAATTTCCGAATTTTTTACCCCTGACCCCCCTCTAGAATTTGAAATCTGACCCCCCCCCCCCTCGGGAAATTTTTTGGTACTTTTTTATACTAAATTTTCTTCCAAAACGTGAATTTTCATCACATATTCACGCTTTTACACCCTTTTTATACATAATAATATGGCTTTTTATTCAATAAAATGTAGTATTATCCTATAAAAAGAACAATTATTAAAGTTATTATGGTTTAAAACTGTTTTGCTTTGGGAATACCGCAGCCCACCTGCCCCCCCACTAGATTTCAAAATTTTGCACCCCGGGTCGACCCCCCCCCTAAAAAGCTCGGGCGGTCCCGCCCCCCCTGGGACCCCCCTCCTAGAATTCAAAATTCGATTTACCCCGGGTAACCACCCCCCCCCTAGCTTCCCCGACCGTGCTTACCTATGCGTGGGCCCCAAAATTTCGAGTGTAGGGGAGTGGACCTCCCACCTTTTACGCCCCTTGTTAATCTATGAGTGCTAAGCTTACACTCCGCAACACGGAATTGACATCAACCCATTCATGAGCGGGCGAACCTCATGACATCAGACACCTATTTATATGCCCTAAACATTCAACGGCGCTCAAATTAGAAGTTCTATGGGAAAGACCAGTGGTTGCCGTCAGTTTTCTGGAGGAACACCTGGAGCAATGGCTATAATCAACAACAACTGGGGTGGGTAAATTTTAAGAATACGGGTTAAACTGAAAAAAAGGCTTTAAATTACTTTTAATTTCCGTCAAACTTAAGTTTTGAGATCAAATCGAATGGCTCAAAGATTAAAATATCTCAAAAATGCAATAAAACGGACTTTTTTATCTAAAATCACCGTTTTTACCTTTTTTTACTCCCAAATAGAAAATTATATGAGTAATTAATACCCTCCGAAAAACGATGGGCTAAGAATAATTTTGTTGTTTTGTTTTGTTTTTGTAAAATTTCATTATTCCACCTAATTTATCTATTATTTTTATGTCTTGTGCGGTTGTGTCTCAAATTCCAGCGAATATTCAAATTTAAGAGGCTTTTTTTTGAATTTGGAATTTTCCATCATGGAACTAATCAAATAACATCAATCGAAAATAATAACGATAAACACGTTCAATTAATGAGAAATCATTTTTCAATATGATTTTTAACTACTTTTTCAAGAATGAATTATGATTAACCAACAAAGGGC
>JASAMX010010190.1:0-18410 GCA_030248175.1 Microlaimidae sp. YZB2_3 | reverse complement strand
TCCCCTATTTGACTATCGTACACAAGGTCTGCTGTACCTGTGTGTGCTGAAAAACATAGGTGGGCAGCCTCTCGGATTTTGGGGGTATACCCGACCCCCGAAATTCGGAAAGGAGGTGTTCCAAAATTTTTTTTGGGGGTACACCTCAAATACCCCATTTTTAGCGTTTTTGATACTGAGACCCCCCCCTCCCAAATTTTAGAGGGGCGTGTGTAGGGTACCCCCAAATTTTAGGGGGGAGGGGGTGTCGGCTATAATCGCGATTTTTGGAGGGGCAAACCCCCCCCCCGCCCACATATGCTAAAAAACCCCAGTAAAAATAAGTTAAATCAGCGCCGTTCCACTTTTAACATTCTATTTGCTCAATCCTCCAGTCTAATTTCCTCATTCGCCCCCCGGTCAGGTCGAAATCCCGTCGAAAATACTCTAAAACTGCCGTGATGCTAAACGCTGTCATATGCAACATACACCAGAACGCAACACTTCCCCAGCAGCCCTGCAGTCCACTTCAAAGGCCCGCTTCACCCGTCCCTCGCCGGACACGAAACGCGTCCCATTTACCCAGCCGACAACGTCCGAACCGACCGGCGAGCGGTCTCCTCGGTCTCATCCGACCCGCTTCCCGTCTTGAAAACTCATAAATTCCTATCCGAGGCTCGTAAACGCTTCCTGACACTTATAACAGCCGCTCGATTGGCAAGAACCGGTCCTTCGAAACGGTCGAAAATCCCGGATAGAAACCGGTCTCCCGCCCCTTTGGTCGCAACCGACGGACTTAATAACGCAAATATAAACAAAAACCCTCCCATACTATATTATACATCTTTCTATACATTATCGTTATGGGAAAATTTTCCCGAACAAACAAAAATGCGATGCAATATTATTGTCGACGACTCTCGGAAGAGAGCACGCCGATCGATTCTCAGGATTTTACGATTCATACAGCAATAGCAGTTTATATTGCCAGTTCGTTTTTCCCCCAAAGATAATCGAAATAAATTTACATATTACAAACCTTAGTTACGCTTAAAATAGCTCTAAATAACGGCCAGATGTTAACAAAAATACTTGAAATTGTTTTAATATTGTTGTTTAATCTACAAGCTCTCCAAAAATTTAGTAAAGGCGGGACCGCTGACCCACAATTTTGTAATGCTAGGTAGGTCCATAATCAGAAATAATTTTTGTTGTTATAACTTACACCATACTCATCTCCGCAAAAATTAAAAACAAATTTTGAAAATCGGGCATAATTGTGAGAAATTAGGTAAAAAAAACAGAAGTAAAATGTATGTTCACGTAAACACCAGAAATAAATTTTTTAAGCAGTTTTCACTGCATATTTAAAAAAATTTCGCCTCCGGCGGCTGGGGGACGCCCCTATAGCCCCCCGGCCGACGCTTGTCGTCGGCTGGCGTGGTGCCGCTCCGCGGCACAGGCGGTGGCGCTTCGCGCCGCTCACGTGACACTTTTTCTCCTCCGCAGACCGCCCGCCCCCCGCCCCAAAAATGAAACCCTGACTACGCCACTGGTGTTATTATCAATGTAAAATTTCTGCCAATATTTTTTGATTCTTTATTTTTCCTTTATAGTGAATGAAAGTATTGCTAAAATAAGCCCACATATCAATTTCTCTTAAAAAGCAAAAAATTAAAGCGCCATTAATTTTTGAATATGTGATGTATAAGTGTAATGTAGATTTTTATAACTGTATTTTCTATTGCCATAACTTCAGTACATTCTCTAGTATTATAATCTCATGGGAATTTTAAATTTAATTCTTCTTTTTGTGTAAATTGCATTATAATAATTTATTAATTTGAGGGTGGAGTTTCAAAGCAAGTTCTATGCTGGAACCGGTTACGCATTTATTCCGTTTTCTTTTGATCGTATGCTGGAAGAAGCCAGAACGGATGATAAGGCCGAGTAGAGCAAAAATAATTGATTTTTATATCTTTTAATGTTTAATTAGTATAATAAAATTTCTTTTTTTGGATATTACGTGTTTAAATGTAGTGTTTGTTCGTTGATTAGTTTTGTGAAAAGCAGATACGATTAATTCAAATTAAAGTAATATTACGACGTTCCAAACAAACAGAACCAACTTTTAAACGTTTTTAACAGTAAATTAGTTGATTAAAAAATAATCCCTCATTTGCTACCGTGTTGTTTAGTTATCAATCAAAACTAAAATCAAAAATTAAATTACCATTTTAATAATGAAGGAATGTACACATTTTGTGTCATTATAAAAAAAATTTTAGCGATGATGTTTTACAGTAGCCGACTATCAATCGTTATAATTTAAATAAAACCTTTGTAGATTAAGTGCAAAAGATCTCGAACTAAAAGTAAACCCAATGTGGCTGCAACAGTTGTTCGTTAGATTAAAAAATGCCCCCATTAAATAACCACTCAAATCACGAGAAACTGACGTCACTTCATCAAACAAATACTCCGCATTAAATCAAATCTAATTGGTCAATAAAGTGACGTCAGATTCTCGTGATTTGAATGGTTACTTAATGGGAACATTGTTTAATCCAACAAACAATTGTTGCAGCCACGTTGATTTTACCTTTAGTGTTGTAAAAAGTAATGATTTTCGATTATTTTAAATAAAAGTAATTCAAAAAATTTGAATTTAAGTAAAGTAAGACTAAAAGTAAGACCTATTTTTTATTCTGTACGTGACAAATTGCTCAATGGGTATTAGATTTACGTTACAAATTATGCACTTAAAGAAAGTGGCCATTTTTTACTTTAATTTGATACCTTGATCGTTAATATTGGTGCAGTATTTGTCGAAATATTGCGTTTCTTGTACAAAAAACACTCGATTTTTTCGCTAAAAACACGAAGTGAAGGAAAGAAAGGTTGAGCAAACTTCACAAACTCACTGCCGTCGTTTGGTGTTTTTAACGAAAAAATCGCGGATTTTTGTATGGGAAACGCAATATTTCGACAAATACTGCACTAACCTAAACGATCAAGGTATCAAATCAGAGTACAAAGTAGCCGCTTTCTTTGAGTGCATGATTTGTAACGTAAATCTTAATACCCATTGAGCAATTTGTCACGTCAGAATTGTCGAAAAATGCCATTTTTGGGGGTCATAACTCCTAACTCACTGCAGATATTTGTTGATAAAATTTTTGCGGGCTATTGGGGGCAGGGGTAAGGTTTTCGCAAAAAATTATCAAAATCAAAGACAAAAAGTTTGACTCCGCACTGCACTTTTAAGTAAAAGTAACTTTTTACAACACTATCCCAAACAAAAGTATGTTGAATATTTTAGGATAAAAAATGAACTCTAAATAACTATTCGAATTCCACACTTCCGTGGATTTTATTTTAATAAGAACACAAAATATTCTAGTCTGTGTAGCAAGTTCTGTTTCCGTATTATTTACTGCTTATAATATTGACGTGTGTTTGTGCAATCATTCCGTACGGTTTTAAGTTTGTGCAAACGAAAATACTTATACTTTATTTGTCTTTTATTGTTGTATTATTTTAAGTTTTGTGTTGTTTTTAGTAGCAATCTTGTGCTTTAAGGTGGAACACTACAGTTCCAAAAATTTGTTTGATTTTTCCAAAAACAACCACTCGGGGGTTTTCGAGGGTCCTGATTACGAATCCGAACTTCGTTTTTTGATTTGACCCCGAGCGGGCGCTAGGGGGGTTGCGACCCCCCCTCCCCCCTCCACCCCTAGGGGGGACACTCTGACTCTACCCCGGTTTTAGTTCAAAACCACCTCAAAGCACGTACTCGGGGTTGAATACAGTATTAAATAATGTACACTTTTTTTTAATTAAAAAATTGAAATTAAAAAAAACATTTTTGGTGTTAAAAATAACTCCCAGGGGGATTCGAACCTAGAGCTCTTGTATGTTGAGTCCTACGCTCTAACCACTCGGCTACTGCTCCCTCTCAGTTTTTTTGTTAAAAACAACTTTTAAGGTAGAACGATACAGTTATAAAAATTTCACCAATTTTCCCCAAAACATGTACTCGGGGATTTTTGGAAGTCCTGATGACGAATCCTACCTTCGTTTTTCAATTCGACCCCCCGGGGGCACTAGAGGGGTTGCTGCAACCCCCCCCCCCTCTTGGGGGAATTCTGACTATATAGCAGTTTTACCTCAAAAACACCTCAAAACACGTAGTTGGGATTGAATGCCCACGGGGACTCGAACCAAGAGCTCCGGGATTTCAGTCTGACGCTCTAACCACTCGGCTACTGCTTCGTCTGCCTCTCTTCATTAAAACCTAGTTTTAAACGAACGTTTAAAAATGTAGTTTCCCGACGTCAAATGAAAAACATATAATGAAAGTTTAGTCATTTTATAGGAATTAGTTTGTTCCCAACTTTTAACACAGAAGTTGTACAATAATTCCGTTTTAAGTTTTTAACGAAATCTCTACTATCACTTCTTTTTAATTTTTATTTCAACAATTTTAGCAATAAAGCGAAATTAAAAAACTTCAATAGTAGGGATTTCGCTGAAAATTTTTGTGGGCATGTACATTTAGTATATCTAACTTGAGTTAAATTTTTATTAGGTAATATTAACTCTGGTTCTGTTAAATTGGGAAAAACTGTTTTAAAATGCCTTTTTTCAACGATGCATATCTTGGCGTGGAATAGTCCACCAACAGTGTTAAGGATACCGAACTGACCGGAAGAAAATACCCTTTCTCCCAACATATAGTTTGCTTCTGTCCGTCAAATACGGCACGAGTTATACACGAAAACCGGCAGGGTATCCTATCTTTCCCAAACCAAAAAGTAGTTTTCCCAAAACAAAATGAAAATTTGTTTACAAACCGATTTTAACAAACTATATATCAAAATGGAGAACTCAAGGAGTTGGAACCAAACATTGGCGTTGTTTATTTAAAAATCGTATAGAGATCTAGTGAGAAATTAGGCTCCAAAGTTAATAAAATTTTCTCAAAAAAACTCTTCAAAATGTCGGGTTTTCTCGGGTTATTAATATACGATTTTGCTGAAAACAACAGGAAAGTTTTTTCTACTCGTCTTTTAATTACGTACAAAAATTTTTAAAATCGACACGCATAAAAAATTTTTATATGTCATTTTGTGAAAAAAACCTGCGATTCGTCGGAATCCCCTTTGTTTACCATTCCCACAGCTTATTTTTAATTTCCATGTTTTATCAAAATATAAAAAATGATGTTCAGGACATAAAGATTAATACAGTATGTAGTTTATAAAAATTGGTTACAGCTGTAATAAATAGCGACTGTACAAACTTTGTGCGGTTTTTTCTGTAGTGTTCCACCTTAAAGCTTCAAAAAGAAATAATAATATTTTTGTTCTTTAACTTTCAAACATATTATATATCAATAGCAATATTTTATATCAATAGCTGTGTGTTTTTGTAATTATATGAAAACCTAATATTTTATTAAAATTCTTGAGAAAATGACTATATATGCTAACCACGTTGCTTTAAAGTGTTTCATTTTGCTTAAAATGTCCATATCAGTTAAAATTTTTTACTTATCTCGCTTAGAAGAATTTAAACATTGTCATTTCATTTTGATTAATTGCAAAATGACTCTATTTCTATTTTGGATAAAAAACTGGATGTTTATCTCAATCGTCGTCTTTTGCGTTATCTCATAATATTATCAGTACAAAAATACTGTTTAAAATAAAAGTTTAAATTCCTACAATAAAATAACTTTAGGTTTTGTTCCCTTTGTTTTGTGCGTTATTAACAAGGTCGGATTTGTTAATTCCTATTTAGTATCCTTCATGTAAAGTTGTATCATGTATTGATGTTGAAGTTACTCAATTACAAAATTGAATATTTAATTATAAAGTAATGGTGTATGTTTTCTGTGATTATTTTATTTTATGTAAGGGTGTATCAGTTTTGTGATTTCTATTTAAAACACAAATAGCAGCAGTTTATCAATCTTTAACTATTGACATAATACTTTTTATTACTTTTTTTTTGTTCGCTGGCTTGGCTTTATTTATTAGTTTATTCGATAATAAAGTTTTTTGTGTTATTTGCTTACCACACTGTTTTACTTAATGGCTCAAGTGCGACGAAATAACTTACTTGAAGTTTTGTTGTTATTCGCGCAGTGTGCATCTTGGCAGATTAGTACAATTAATTGTAGTTTTCTACTCTATTTAAAATAAAATAAAATTTGCTGTTAAAAAAATTACTGTTAGAAATTTCCACCGCTTTGGAGCTCTCTGCTCTATTTATGCTTATTAACTGCTAATGGAAGGAGTGCTGTGCATAACTAGCATAAGTAACCAGTCTGCCAGAGTTTTCCATATTAGTGTTTTTAGTAACCCCCCCCTTTTTTTTCGCAAATTTTAAAGGAGGGTGGACAATTTCAAAATTTTTGGGGTGAAGGAGAAGTGTTGGATTTTAGTTTCAGCCACGGGAAGAAAAATCCCTGCCAACTCATTTCTACGGTTATAGAGAGACAAAAAAAATAAACAAGAGATTGATTTTAAGTTGCAATAATGTTTTTATAATTATTAAGTCGGGTAAAACGAGACATAAAAAAGATCGACCATTAAATTATTACATTAGACAAATGACTGTTTCACGAACGAAAAGAGTTCATTTTATTATTGAGATATAACCAAAAATATATTGATAAAATTTGTGGCTGGCTTGAGTTCATTTGACCAGTCTTGGTTTGCCAGAAATTACATAGTTTAGCATAAAGAATAAGAAGCATTGTGTTGTACCAGCTTTGTGTCTTTTTAAAAAACCGTAAAATGTTGGTATTAATAGCAGATTAAGTGAATTAGTAAATCCACTGCGCAAATTTATAAAATTTGACGTAATTTGTCTGACGTAAATTTGACAGTTTAAGTATTAAAACAAGTAAAATGTAAAAATATTTCAAAGTTTATGTTTAAGTTCCAACACTGAGCAAAATAAATTTATAAATAATGAGCTATATTAAAACTCATTTCACAACAAAAAAGTTTTAAAAAATGCTGCTGTTTTGCTTTATTCATAACAAATCTTGAAAATGATGTATTAACTAATATTACAAAATTTTATAACACCTAACAAACGCAAAAGAATTATGTGTTTGTAGACTTTTTACAAATATTTTCTTAATTTGTTAAAATAAGTCCATGGCATTAACGGAAAACCTACTGCAAATTTATAAAATTTCCACCTTTTATTAATTTTTATTTGCGATTTTTTATTTAATACGTTTATACTTATTCAAAAAATCGGACAGACCTAATTGCTTCTTTGTTATAATGACTTTTAAAGAAATTAAGAAACGAAACTTGAAAGAAAAAAACGGGTGACTTTTTTTGAAGATTGCAGCAGGAAGGACATGACAAAGACTATTGATTTCCATATTTTTGAAATTAATAGAAGTGAGTTTTTTTAGTGTTTTATTTTTCTCATCTAAGTATTTTTTGTTAGCATTGTTTAATGTAAATTAAGCTGCAAAAAATAAAAAATATATAATCTGTATAAAATAGAATAATTATATACTAAAAAATTCAATTAAACGTATTGTTTTGTTTACAGAATAGTGGTTTTATAACGCTGATTGTTTTAGCGTATAGCTGCAATCACAATCTATAACCATTATAGCATAATTTAGGTTTCTGGTAGTGAGATAATATGTTCACTTAAATTTTTTTTGCAGTGCGCATGATTTTTATACAGACTTTAGTTTCTTTAAATTGCTGTAAAAGTAGAGCAGAAATAATTCCGATTTTACCAGTGTCGGGCCCTATGCTCAAACAGAAAAGATCAAATCGACTTGATTTATCAGGTCGAATGGCATTTGTTGAAAAAATTGCTTGCTTGGAGCTATTTGACACAATTTAACGTTTATGTTACGGTACCTTTGTAAAAAGTAATAATCCAATGTTGCAGACCTGTGGACTGCCTCCCCGGGGTTTAAACGGGGTGGGGCAATTCCAAAACGGGGGGGGGCAATTTTTTTGAAACGGGGGGGGGGGGGCACAAAACCGGGGATGACAAGCAGGGGAGAAAGAAAAAAAGAGAAAAAAGAAGGGAAAAGAGAAAAAAGGGACAAAAAAAAGCGAAAATAAGGTAAAAATAGGTCTGAAATGGTTTAAAATACATTGAAATAGGCTAAAAACTGCAAAAAAATTGCGATGATGGCGTCATCATAGGTCAAAAATGGCGTCATAATTTTAGGGTACTTTTTCATTTTTTGGCGAGGGGAATAAAACGGGGGGGGGGGCAAATCCTCCAATAAAACGGGGGGGCATTTCCAGACCGTGCACAGGTCTGAATCTTTGTTAGTTAGTTAGTCGTGCGCCCAGTTATGGAGTAAACGATTAACTGTCTGTAATTGTTGAATGCAGGTTGTTATACTCTTAATTTTAATTATAATTTTAATTTTTAAATATGGCGATTATGTGATTTTTAAGATTATATGTTGTAAGCATTATTTTTGCCATTTCATCGAACTTGTCTACATCTTTTGTATCTTAATTTACGCCTTCGGTAGAGACCTCTTGCTTTATTTTTAAGAAATTTTTAGATCACTAATTTTAGAAAGCTCAATATGGTGAATAGTTTATAGTTATAACCAAACTTTCAAGCTACACTTTCATTTAATTTTTTATACATGAATTAACGAATAAATTGATACTGGAGACGTTCATTAATTATTGTTTGGGTAAGGGACAAGAAACTGCATCTTTCCATGGTGCTCTTGCACTTCAAGTTCAAAATTCTTTTTTTGTTTAGTTGCGAAATCGGCTGTGATACTTTTAAATTCCGAAAACGAACTATCAAATTTTGCTGCCTACCTTCAAATATTTTGGAAAAACGGTAACAAAATGTATTTAATGTTTGAGTCCTAAAAATAGTTTAAAAACTTTGAATACTGTTTACCTATAAGTAATTGTAATCAAAAAATTCCTAATTTCGATTTTCAACTCAACATTGTCGGAATAATATAAAAATTAAAAGTTTGTTATGTCGGTTTTTGTGGTTAAAATTTCGGTACGTATATAGTTTTTTTGGAACGAAAGTCATCAAAAGTTTAAAAAATTAAGTTTAGAAATTTCAAAATTTTTCAAATTTTTCTCAGAAGTTTCTTCAACAAAAAACTTTTATACTTATTTTAAAAACTGGAGTAGGTTACAGCCTGATAAATTATGTTTGGTCTTGTCCGTTTTTATGACACGTTTGTTCTTGTTTTTGGCTATGGAATTATTGCTGGCCAAAGATTTTGCAAAATGCTAAATTACCGAATTGAAACTATTAGGCTGAAATCAAGGGCGTAACCGCTCACCGTTAGGAGGAATAAAAAATAAACGCGCAAGTCAGAAAAAATTTAAAAAAATGTCAATGATGATGTAACAATTATTATTAAGTTAAGTCAGGTGTTTTTCTATACGTATTATTTTCTCTACAAAACCAGTAGTAAATTTACCACCCAGCTATTTTCACCGTGATAAAATTTATATTTAATTTTTTTGGTTAGTAATTATTGTTTTTAATAAAAAAAACTGCAAAAAATCAACAACCAGACAAAAATTTACTTCTGAAGTCTCATCATAGGAATCTGTAAATAAATTTTACCTTCATCATTAAAGCAATCAGTTTTCATAACCAGCATAAAAAAGTATAATAAATTTCTATTTTGTTATTTAGCTTTGCTTTTCATTTAGCTGCTTTCCGGGCAGCAACGGATGGAGCTGCAGACCGATTACATTCATTGTATAACGATTCAAGTGGATTATCTCTCCCAAACTTGATTTCTGGAGATTTTGATTCTATAACTAATGAAGCTTTGGAATTCTTTAGAGTGAAAGTATTGTTTCTTTTTTTTTACTTCTTTTTTACTACTAGAATTTTTTAAGGTTTTCTTTTTGATGACAAAAAAACTTATAATTTTTATGTTTTTCAACATTCATTAGTGGTAGAAAATTTACAACGTATTTGATTGTAAAAACTGGTGTCATTCCTTGCCTCACACGAAGTCTAATCTAATTTGGCATACAAATTGACATTGAAGTGAAGTGAATCATTAGATATTTTTATAATAGCATGCGTAAAATTAAAAACTTTTTTTCTGGAAAATACAATTGTTATTAGTTTTTATTTAATCTGTCGTGTGAAAATTAAATCACCCAGAAAACTACAACGGAAATAATTCCTATAATTTATTAATTGTTTACGTTTAGAATGTAGAAGTTGTGTACACTCCAGATCAGAACGCCACCGACTTTACAAAGTGCGCCAGACTCGTTAGCGAGAAAGCAAATGTACATTAATGCAATTAAATTTCGAATTTAATAGTATTAGGGTAGCTGAATTAATTTCGGCCACCTTTTTTATTTTTTTCTGGCTATCCAATCGACTCAAGATTTGGTCTAAAAATCAAACGATAGCAATTTTTGTTATTCCAGTGCAAAATTTAAAAACATCTGTTACACTTAAAGATCAGTGGAGGTTTAAAGTTTTTTTTATAGTGTCCGAAGTTAAGGCACGTACGTGCCATTAACTTAGGCCACCTAGAAAAAAACTAGTTACAACTATTGCTGAAACGAACAATAAAATTTTTTAAAGGCTGCAAATGTATTCTTAGGTATTGTTCTTGGTCCCGTTTGCAAACTTTTATAGTTATTAGCAAGACTTTAAATAGTTATGTCAAAACCTTAAAAAACAAGTTTTAATAACCTGTTTTTTTGTGAAATCTTTTTTCAGTGTGAAAAACGTCAAAAAAAAGTCAGACGCCGAAGTAAAAATTCCTTATAAATACGGTAGTACCCTGATATTTGAAGACAGCAAAAGAACGGCATCTTTTTTCCCGGTTTAGGGTTAAAAATCTTTTTTTTTTCAAAAAAACACCCCGGGGCGCGACCCCCTGGAGGTCAAAAACCTCCAGCACCGGGCGCGGACGCACTGTTGAAGGTGACTACGGTGGCAAGTGAACGAGCCTTCAACACAATTGATCGCTCTTCTTTAAAGCAAAATGTGGAGAAACTCCTGTTTTTAAGTACAATTTTAAGCATTGGATTACAAATTCTGATAGTGATGACTGTTTCGGTTGGGGGCTGACATATGTTTTTAGTGTTATTATCTGGCTCTGTTTCAGGTCATCAATTTGAACACAAATAAACTGTTGGTGCGCTAAATGTTACTTCCCGCTTTGGTAGTTTGTATTCTGCAAGCAATGCCAACTTATTATTTTTGTGTTATACTATTAGTATTGATTTAAAATTCTATCTTTCAGATTGGATCGGGGATCCGGGTCCGGCCACCCACCTCCGATCCGGTCCGGGGTTGAGCCGGGATCCAAAATCATGGATCCGGTCGGGCCCTAATGGGCACGGAAGGCAACTTTTAAACGGGAGGCAATAAAACGGGGAGGGGCAACAGGGCAGAAAGAAAAAAAAAATAGAAAAAAATAGAAAGACAAAGGGGGAAACTAAAAAAGAGAAAAAAAAAAGAAAACAAGATTAGAAATGGGTCTAAATGGTTAAAATGTATTGAAATAGGTTAAAAACTGCAAAAACTTGTATGTCATTTAAGCCATTTTAGACCCATTTTTAATCTTGTTTTCTTTTTTTTTTTCTCTTTTTTAAGTTTTCCTTTTGTCTTTCTATTTTTTTCTATTTTTTTTCTTTCTGCCCTGCTTGCCCCTCCCCGTTTTATTGCCCTCCCGTTTCAAAAAAGTTGCCCTCCGTGCCCCCCGTTAGGGCCCGACCGGATCCATGATTTTGGATCCGGCTGGACCGGACCGGATCCAAAGGTAGATCCGGCCGGACCGGATCCGGATCCGGATCTGAAAGATAGAATTTTAAATCAATACTAATAACTATAATAAAATAATAAGTTGGCATTGTACTTGCTAAATACAAACTACCAAAGCAACAAAAAAGTAACATTTAACACACCAACAGTTTTATTTGTGTTCTAAATAATCTGAACAGACCAGA
This sequence comes from Microlaimidae sp. YZB2_3, assembly GCA_030248175.1. Lineage (NCBI taxonomy): Eukaryota > Metazoa > Nematoda > Chromadorea > Desmodorida > Microlaimidae > Microlaimidae sp. YZB2_3. The sequence goes on along the minus strand of JASAMX010010190.1, from coordinate 6,441 downwards.
TAATAACACTAAAAACATATGTTCAGCCCAACAAAACAGTCATCACTATCAGAATTTGTAATCCAATGCCTTCAAGTTGTACTTAAGAAACAGGAGTTTCTCCACATTTTCCGGTTTTAAAGAAGAGCGATATCAATTGTGCAACCTTGAAGGCTCTTTCACTTGCCACCATAGGTCACCGACCTTCGACGGCTCAGGGGGGGGGGGGGTCCACACCCCGGGGTGTGGAGGTTTTTGACCTCCAGGGGGGGGTCACACCCCGGGGTGTTTTTTTTGAAAAAAAGCAGGGGGGGGGGGGGTCACACCCCGGGTACCATTTTTTTGACCAAAATTGACAATTTTTTGACGAAATTTGACCATTTTTTAAAGCATTTTTTGGGATTGTCTAGTTAGGGGGGGGTGGTCAAAATGGGCCTTCGGGGGGGGGGGGTCAGGGGTTCAAGGGGTCGATGGGGGAGGGGTCAAAATGGGCCTTAGGGGGGGGGGAGAGGTCTCAGAGGCCGTAGGGGGGGTGACCCCCCCCCTACACCCCCCCCCCTTCGGTGACCTATGCTTGCCACTGATGCAGGAGAAGCTGATACATATTTCCTGGCTAACTTTATTATAAAATTAGTTCCTGAAATTTTCAGTGAAATGTAAGAATCGCCAGCTTGTGAAGTCCAGTGGTCAGTAGTAACACTGAAAAAGAAACAAATCAATAAACAAAAATAATTATTGTTTTATTGCAATTTACAATTTCTGCATACTTCTATACACTGTTGTTTCTGGAATCAATATCATGTCCATAGGTGGGCAGCCTCTCGGATTTTTGGGGGGGGGTATAGGGGGGTCAAATTTTAGGGGGGGGGGGGTATCCAGTAAGACCCAAATTTTGAGGGGGGGGGGTGTACCCAATATTTCCGCGCTGTCTTAAAATGAGCTTAAAACGCGTAAAAAAACGTAAAAGAAGCTTATAAATGCTTTAAAACTGTGTAAAATTAAAATAAGATCTTATTGCAACTTATAAAATTTATTTTTTTAATTCTTTTAATAAAAATGTGCAGTGGAGCAGTCAGGATTTCATTTCGGGGGCGTCAGTCTGGGGGGAGGGGAGAAAAAAGTGTTGTCAAAGCGGCGCGAAGCGCTGCCGCCTGTGCCGCGTAGCGGCGCCAGCCGACGCGAAGCGTCGGCCAGGGGGTTTGGGAGATGTCCCTCCAGCCACTGGAGGCGAAAATTTTTCAAATATGTATTTAAAACTGCTTAAGAATCGTCCCCTGCCGATCGCGTGAACATACCTTTTACTTTTGTTTTTTTACCTAATTTCTACATAATTTTCTGTGATCTTAAAATATCAGTCAGGGGGGTTCGGGGGGAACAATGCCCCTGAAAGGAGAAAATTTATAATTTGAGGCGCTAAAATACACTAGGAATTTTAATTCCAAATGATAGTAATTACAAAATTTAAGGTTTTTTATAGCTATACTATACATTTATAACATGTGTTTAAAATGTTAAAAAAAGATAATAGTGTTTTATAGTAGTTTTATTAAACATGTATGCCTTAACTACTGAATGGGATAATCGATTTGAAATTGAAAAACTAAGATAAATTGCCAATTTAAACTGCCCGCGTAGCAGGGAAATTTAAACTGCTCGCGTAGCGGGAGAATTTAAAGGTAATAAACGGTAATAAACGGGAAAATAAGGTAATAAACACTCCGCGCGAAGCGCGGAAAAATTTTTTAGTCCTTTTATAACACTTAAAAATTTTTCTTTGGGAGGCGAATTTGGGGGGGGTGTCCCCGACTACCCCAAATTCAAGGGGGGGTGTCAGCAAAATCTGAAATTTTGGGGGGTATAACCCCCCCAACCCCCCCCCTGCCCACCTATGATTATGTCATGATATTCATAAATGTATTTCTGAAGATTAGTATGATTATTATGGATTTATTTTAATTCTTACCTTCCACTCTGAACAATCCTTGTATTCTCAATAATTTGATGAACTCTTTCATTGACAGCGGTGAATATTTCTGGAATTACTTTTGTCCGGTAATACTTTTCTGACTTATTGATGATTCTGCTGTTGGCAGTATGAATCAAAGCCTATCAGAAATATTATTTACAATTTATTCAGTAATATTTCTTATTATTATATTTCAAAATAACTTTTAAACTACTTTTAAAAAATTTAACTATTTTTCTTTAGTTTTTATTTGACTTGGCTTTTTAGTTTTAATATTTGTTGCTGTTGGACGTTCTCACAATTTTGAACTTAAAATATAAATAAAAAAACTTTTAATTTAAAAACAAGATTTTTTATACTTTAAAGCTGCTGGTGTCCACTGTGGAATACGGGACCATTGCATCAGCAATCCATATTGCTAATTTCTTTTCAAAATCCTTCTGTTGAGGTGCTGTTTCAGAATAGGCTTTCTGGGCTGGAAATAGATCATCAATCTTGGATTGCTTCTTTGCAACTTCTTGTTCGGTTCCTTCTTCCAACTTGTAGAGGGATTTTGTCCTTTTTGTCAGTGATGGCTTTTCTTTTTACTTCTTTTTCTCTTGTAACCTGCTTCAGAGATCTGAATTCTTCTTGGTGGGTATAACAAGATGTTAACAACTTTTCTTTTTATTCCCACAAAAAAAAACACTCAGATCCGGCCGGATCTGAGATAGATCCGGCCGGACCGGATCCAAAAATCACCGGATCTACCGGACCGGACCGGATATCCGGTCGGGCCCTACCCCCCGTTTTGGAATTGCCTCCCAATAAAACCCCCCGGGGGAGGGGTGCAGTGCACAGAAACGAACATGCTTTTTTTAAATTTACTTATTCTAATAAAGTTATACCTAATTAAATTACCCCTGAGCTGAGCTCCCCGTCCCCACCACCTTATTTATTTAAAATTATTATTTATTTAATTTATTTAAAATTACCCCTGACCTCCCGCTCGCCACCACCTCAACTCAACCAACTCTGAAATTTTTTGAAAGTTTTTTTGATAAATTTTATTAATAAAATTGAATAATTGATTTTCCACATTCACAAGTTTTATTTTTTCCTCTTTTATTCCCTTTTTTGTAACATTTTAAACACATGTTATAAATGTATAGTATAGCTATAAAAAACCTTAAATTTTGTAATTACTATCATTTGGAATTAAAATTCCTAGTGTATTTTAGCGCCTCAAATTATAAATTTTCTCCTTTCGGGGGGCATCTCGCTCCCCCCAAACCCCCCTGACTGATATTTTAAGATCACAGAAAATTATGTAGAAATTAGGTAAAAAAACAAAAAGTAAAAGGTATGTTCACGCGATCACCAGGAGACGATTTTTAAGCCGTTTTTAGTAAATATTTTAAAAAATTTCCGCCTCCGGCGGCTGGGGACACCCCCCAGACCCCCTGGCCGACGCTTCGCGTCGGCTGGCGCCGCTACGCGGCACAGGCGGCAGCGCTTCGCGCCGCTTTGACAACACTTTTTCTCTCCCTCTCCCCCAAAGACGCACGCCGAAATGAAATCCTGACTGCTCCACTGCACATTTTTATTAAAAGAATTAAAAAAATAAATTTCACAAGTATCAATAAGATCTTATTTTTAATTTTACACAGTTTTAAGTCATCTGATAAGCTTCTTTTACGTTTTTTTATGTGTTTTAAGCTCATTTTAAGGACAGCGCGGAAATATTGGGTACAGCCCCCCCTCAAAATTTGGGTCTCACCCCTATAACCCCCCCCCCCCTAAAATTTGACCCCCCCCCCCCCCCAAACTGCGAGCCGCCCCACTATGGACATGATATCATTTTCACAACAACAGTGTATAGAAGTATGCAGAAATTGTAAATTGTATAAAAACAATAATTATTTTTGTTTATTGATTTGTTTCTTTTTCAGTGTTACTACTGACCACTGGACTTCAGCAGCTGGCGATCTACATTTCACTGAAAATTTCAGGAACTAATTTTATAATAAAGTTAGCCAGGAACAAAACTGTATCAGCTTCTCCTGCATCAGCGGAAGCATAGGTCGACCGAAGGGGGGGGTGTAGGGGGGGGGGGTCACCCCCCTACGGCCTCTGAGACCTACCCCCCTAAGGCCCATTTTCTACCTCCCCCCATGCACCCTCTAACCCTGACCCCCCCGAAGGCCCCATTACCACCCCAGACAATCCCAAAAAACGCTGAAAAATGATTTAAAAAAAATTGTCAATTTTGTTAAGGTACCCGGGCTGTGACCCCCCCCCCCCCGCTTTCAAAAAATATGGGGGTGTGACCCCCCTGGCTCAAACTCCACCTTCCACCTCCCGCCCCCCCCCCCCCGCCTCGGCCTCCCAAGGTCGGCGGGACTACAGGCGCACCACACCTTCCGGTCGCACAATTGATATCGCTCTTCTTTAAAACCGGAAAATGTGGGGAGAAACTCCTGGTTTTTAAAGTACAACTTGATTATTTGGGATTACAAATTTTATAAGTGATGACCGTTTTTTGTTGGGCTGAACATAGTTTTTTAGCGCCGGTCTCGTTTTGTACATACTATTTAGAACAGAAAAAAAAATAAAAATGTTGGTGTGTTAAATGTTTACTTTTTTCTTGTTGCTTTGGTAGTTTGTATTTAGCAAGTAGTAATTGCCTAACTTATTAGTTTCATTATAGTTATTAGTATTGATTTAAAATTCTATCTTTCAGATCCGGATCCGGATCCGGTCCCGGCGGGGATGTTACCTTTGGAGTCCCGGGCTCCGGTTTTAGCTGGATCCAAATTATTTGGGGCCTAAACGGGCACGGGAACTTTTTTTTGAAAAACTGTGAGGCACAAAAAATAGGCAGAAACAAAAATAGAAAAAAATAGAAATACAAAAAGTAAAACTTAAAAAATAATAAAAAAGAAAACAAATACTTGAAAAATGGGTCAAAATGGCTTAAAATGACATACAAGTTTTTGCAGTTTTTAACCTATTTCAATGCATTTTAAGCCATTTTAGACCCATTTTTAATCTTGTTTTCGTTTTTTGTCTCTTTTTTCAGTTTTCCTTTTGTCTTTCTATTTTTTTTCTTTTTTTTTCTTTCTGCCCTGCTTGCCCCTCCCCGTCCCATAATTGCCCTGGCCCGTTTTCAAAAAGTTGCCCCTGCCCGTGCCCCCGTTAGGGCCCGACCGGATCCATGATTTTGGATCCGGCTGGACCGGACCGGATCCAAAAGGTAGATCCGGCTGTACTTAAATCCGGATCCGGATCTGAAAGATAGAATATTAAATCAATACTAATAACTATAATAAAATAATAAGTTGGCATTGTACTTGCTAAATACAAACTACCAAAGCAACAAAAAAGTAACATTTAACACACCAACAGTTTTATTTGTGTTCTAAGAAATCTGAACAGACCAGATAATAACACTAAAAACATATGTTCAGCCCAACAAAACAGTCATCACTATCAGAATTCGTAATCCAATGCCCTTTCAAGTTGTACTTAAGAAACAGGAGTTTCTCCACATTTTCCGGGCTTTAAAGAAAAGCGATATCAATTGTGCAACCTTGAGGCTCGTTCACTTGCCACCATAGGTCACCGACCTTTGACGGCTCAGGGGGGGGTCCACACCCCGGGGTGTGGAGGTTTTTGACCTCCAGGGGGGGTCACCCCCCGGGGCTTTTTTTTTTCAAAAAACCCCGGGGGGGGGGTCACACCCCGGGTACCATTTTTTTGACCAAAATGGGTACAATTTTTTGACGGATATTTTACTATTTTTTAAAGCATTTTTTGGGATTGTCTAGTTAGGGGGGCGGTCAAAAATGGGCCTTCGGGGGGGGGGGGTCAGGGGTTCCAAGGGCTCTTATGGGGGGAGGGGTCAAAAATGGGCCTTAGGGGGGGGATAGGTCTCAGAGGCCGTAGGGGGCGGCACCCCCCCCCTACACCCCTTCGGTGACCTATGCTTGCCACTATGCAGGAGAAGCTGATACATATTTCCTGGCTAACTTTATTATAAATTAAGTTCCTGAAATTTTTCAGTGAAATGTAAGAATCGCCAGCTTGTGAAGTCTAGTGGTCAGTAGTAACACTGAAAAAGAAAAACAAAATCAATAAACAAAAATAATTATTGTTTTATTGCAATTAGCAATTTCTGCATACTTCTATACACTGTTGTTTCTGGAATCAATATCATGTCCATAGGTGGGCAGCCTCTCGGATTTTTTTGGGGGCATAGGGGGGGGGTCAAATTTTAGGGGGGGGGGGTATCCAGTAAGACCCAAATTTTGAGGGGGGGGGGGTGTACCCAATATTTCTGCGCTGTCTTAAAATGAGCTTAAAACGCGTAAAAAAACGTAAAAGAAGCTTATAAATGCTTTAAAACTGTGTAAAATTAAAATAAGATCTTATTGCAACTTATAAAATTTATTTTTTTAATTTTTTAATAAAAAATGTGATGGAGCTAGCACAATGTAACTGAACTCAGAGCCATA
>JASAMX010010185.1:0-54874 GCA_030248175.1 Microlaimidae sp. YZB2_3 | reverse complement strand
AAGGGCTGGTTCACTCCGAAGTGGTTGCTGACAAGTGACGCGTTCCACCGCGCGTTTACTTCATTACACCGTGATCGTTGTTGCGGTGTGAACAGTGTGTGTGCAGTGCTTCCCTTGTCGGCTGACACTCCAGTGTAAACGAGCCAAGCGTTGTTTGTTACACGTTTTTTACTGTTTTTACACGTTTTTTATAAAACCATTATACCTAATAAAGTAAAAGTAAAGAAAAAAATAGTTAGTAAATACTTTTAATATACATATAAATAAATATTTACTGTTAAAATTTTTTATGTCACCTGAAGTTAATTAAATATAAAATTAGTAAGTTTTATTTCTTTTTTTGGATGATGGACATATTTTTTGATTTTTATTTAAATCCCATATATGGAATTGTTTTATCAAAAGAACCTAGTTTCCGCTACAAATCTAAAAATTAGAAATTAAGTTTTTATGATTGACTTTTCTGTAAAACTTTCTCAAACACCAGGCATGTATCGCAAGTAGGATGGGACTACATAAGTCCATTATATAACAAAAAATAAATTCCTGAATCTCAGAAAATCACAATCATTTGCATACGATGTCGTTTAATTTGCACAAACATGCTTTGCACGCAACTGATTGGACATTCAATATGATGTTTAGTTTAGTATTGGAATGTTCAGTATTTTGTGCGCGCTCTTCAGACCTCAATCTCACTTATGTACATCAGCAAAGATCGGAAACCATATATGATCGTATAAATTCTTAGTGTAATGGTGGAAAATGATTTTGTTTTGAATATTACAAAACTTATGTAAACGCGCGCTGGAACGCGTCACTTGTCAGCTACCACTTCGGTGTGAACCAGCCCTTGGAACTGGTTCACACCGGTGACAACTGACAAATTCCAAAGCGTTTGTATTCCGTTTATTAAAATCAGTAATAATAAACAGTGATTTCGCTCAAAAATTGCAATGTAATTGGCATATCATAAATAAAAACTTAGCAAAAAGTACCTTCATACAGTTGACAGTGTAAGCATGTCCTCGAAAAACCCTTTTTAGCAACCCAGATTTGACGTCGAATGCTCGAACCACACCATCTCCACAACCAGTATATACTAAAGTTCAATTAAAAAAACTTAATGAAACTCGTGCTTCGAGCAGTGAATAAGATTACGTTTCTTTAATTCTTAAACATTTTTTATCATATAATCCTTTCTGGTTAGTATAAGACGCCTATAACTTAGGGATTAAAAATCAAACAGGACTAAGAGCTTTCTAAAACATTTAAACTTCGCGTATCGGATAACAAATAAGCTAATTTATTCTTTGAAAATGATTTAGGGTCGTTGGAGCCGAAAATGGGAACTTGGAACTGGAAGTGTAAAATCGTTAAATCATATCTTTAAACCTAAGCAAAAGCCTAAACCTACAACCACGAAACCATATTTTTTTATATTGAGCTCAAAGTTTCCATTTTTGCGACTCCATAAGTGCCCAAAAATTTTTTTACAGCTCTAATTTACCTGTTTACGGTACCAAAGACCTCATACCTACTCAAAGAGTTTAATTTTAGTTTATTTTTAGCACCTAAACGGCTTATTTTATAATCCAAAAAGTAAAGACTTAATTCTTAAATTTTAATTTTTAAAAATCTTATTTTGAAATTTGCAGTCCATGATAAAGCCATGAAACTTATTGCAACCAATTTATATTTAGTGGTAAAATGGTGTGTATTTAGCACAAAGAGTATTAGCGACTGTATTTTTAATTTTGATTTGCTTAATCTTTTATTTTTATAAATATAAGCGATTTTACCTTATTGAGTACGTACTTTATTATACTTATACTTGGTTAATTTTATAATAACTATATGCGAGTCACCGGGGTGGCCATTATGTATTACAACAAAAAAATTTTTGACATTTGAAAAATAACCAAATTAACCCAGGTTAAGGCGTGCAATATTTCGGTACTGGAGCCTTTACAGTATTTTAGTCGTTATTCAGTTATTCCGTTAGTATAAAACGTTCAGACTCGTACGAAAACTCTCGCGCGCTACTGCGCGACATTTGCATATGCAAAGAATTATTCTTTTTTTAAAGGCAGCAAAATAGTTTTACACGAAAATTTACCTTTACAGGAATAAAATGGATAGTTTAATAGAATGTGATCATTTTTCGCCTTGAAAAATGCTCAAAGAATAGAGCAGGAAAAAGGGGCGATTTTTTCCCGGGCGTATGTTTAGACAGAAAAGATGTGGACTAGGCTGAGATGAACATTATGTAGACTATAGGTAATTTGCATTTGGTTTGGGCAGCTGCTCACTAAATTAAAATTTCTATCATATGATAATGATTTGTTTATACATTGATCTAATCACACAGCGTTGTTGCATATTTTTTAGTTTGATGAAATGTCAATTTAAAAAATCATACTCATAGCAATCTTTGGCAAGCGCGAAATCGCCACGTTTTCAATTAGAAGGTTATATTTGTATGAGTAAGAGACCAACTATGAATTTGAAAAACGCGTCAGCGCCCAAAGGTATGTCAGTATGATTTTTTTAAATTAATTTTTCATCAAACTGAGAGCGTCAAAGCAAAATATTGTGTGGCATCATCAATGTATAAATAAATCATTATCATATGGTAGAAACTTTTATTTAGTGAGCAGCTGGCCAAAACAACCGAATGCAAATTTCGTATATTCCACATAATGTCTATCTCAGCCTAGTCCCACATATTTTCTGTCTAAACATTACGCCCTGGTAAAAATCGCCCCTTTTTCCCGCTCTATTCTTAGAGCATTTTTCAAGGCTAGTCTACCACTTTTTTGCAATTAAATTAAAAAAATAGCCTAATAAACTATAGTTTTAGCTCCGCTGAAATATGTTTATAAACATTCCGTTGCCAAATATACTTTTTTAAATAAAAAATAATAATAAGAAGAAGATGAATTTAAATTACAAAAATCACCCATGTTGTTTAATTGTAGTTAGTGCGGTGCAGTTGCGCTCCAGACAAAGTTTACCTACGTTTCTCTAAATAAGTTGGCGCGATGCCGCGCGCCAAATAATAAAGAAGATAATGAACATGAATTACAAAAATTTACTCACGTTCTCTAAAGTACTAAGTTCGCGCGGTACTGTATACGGGCTAAACTGCATTATGACACCCCGCACCACCGATGATTACCGGCGCGTGGCGCTACCGCGCCACCGACGCTTATCATTATTTTTCTTTAATAAATAAAAAAATTTTGAATTAATTTTGTCATCAGTAATGCAAGAATTAAAAAATGTACTCTGTTGTTTTTGCTGTTTTCCGCCCATTTTTAAGCAGTTGGTGCTCGGAAACCGCTTCGTTTCTGCCACCAATTAAAACCGTTCTGCTTTTTGTGCGGGTTTCTATGATTGGAATGTTGGTTGTCTGCTCTCTACAATCCCTTATTTGTTGCCAAAAGGCTGTATTTGTGCGGTTGGTACAGTTTCTTATTTGTCTATTTTTCAAATTTTTATTTTGATCAAAAATCAATAACAAGGACCTAAATGATAATGTGCTTCCTAAGAAAGGTTTCGCAATTTCTTCTTCTTTCTATGAGTTCCCATGTTTATTTTTGATCAATCAGTAACGAATGAGGAATATCGCTTTTAAAGATGGAGCGTTGGAATAATAATAATAAAAAGAAGAAGAAGGAGAAGAAAAATAATAAAAAGAAGGTTCCGAATTTCAAAATTTCACGTTCTCTAATAATGGTTGGCTCGGCGCGCCACGGGGCTAAATCGCCCCGTGGCGCTCCCGCGCCACCCATTATAAAAAATTGTAGCGGTTTTTGCTTTGTTTACAAAAAGTTTTTTTTATTGGCTCAGCAATATTACATACAAAAGCGCAGCTACATCTAAATAGCTTTCAACAATGCCCAAGAACCATGGTAGGGGTTTTAGAGCTGTTTATAGAAAAACTTGGAGCCTTGAGAATTTCTTAGGAACTTGGAGCTTGGAGCCGCAAATAATGGCAACTTAGAGCCCTTAAAAAACTCGTTTAAGCTTAGATTTAGGTTTCGCTTAGGTATAGGTTTTAGCTATTTTGACTTTCGGCTAAAAGTTCGTAACCTAGGGCTCCAAGGTCCCCATTTAGGGCCCCAAGCTCGCTATTTTTATTTTCAGTTTCACGTTCCCTAAGCTCCATCGACCATAATCACAATTATGGAATTCTTGACATTATTTCATTATTGATATATATTAACGTGTGTGCGTGCGTGCGTGTGTGCGTGCGTGCGTGTGTATGTGTGCGTGCGTGCATACTCGCGCGTGTGTCTGTTTGTGTTTATACTAGCTATAAGAAGTGAGTTCGAATAATTTATAATAACAATTTGATTAAAAATACCAAAAGAGTTGTAATGGGTTGATCGTGACCCAACAGTTCCTTGAGACATTCTCCTTTTTCGATATCCCAAGATCGAATACAGCAATCAGTGGAGCCGGAAAAAAGAATTCGACCCTCCTCGTCTACGGCCAATGAATGGACTGGACCTCTGTGACCGCGAAACATACGAAGACATTCTCCTAAACAAAAAATATTTTAGATATTTTGTAGTATTTTAAAATTTAAACAAGCTTTTTGATGATCTAAATTAACAAGAAGCATCTTTCAAATGTTTAACGCAATAAAACATAAATGAATTGATCCTCGACCAAAACAGGTGCAGCCCAACGATAAACATTTATGATTCACTGTAGGCGGGTGCGTTAAAATTCAAATCGCTTCAAATGTCTCTCTAATTGATTTTACAGCGATTGTAAAGATTAGACAAACAAGATTGCCCAGACGATCCATTAGCTCAAACTGACGTTTAACTCAGCAATTTATTTCAATGAACACGACGGATATACGGTAATAACCGTTCTAAACAAATAGTAATTCCATTTGGAGTTTGTTTTCAAACAAAATACCTGTTAAAGTAGGGTTTTTTGTTTTGCTTTATTTTTCATTTTTTTTGGAGGTACATTGTGGGTACCATTGAGTGAATCGAGTTAAAAACAATTTTTTTGACATCAGCGTGTCGAGAGCTATGATATGAGTACAAACAAGACGGTATTATAATAAATATATAAAAATGACCGCTAAAAATTTTGGGGGTACATTGTGGGTTGTAAAAATGGTAACCATTGAGTGAATTGAGTTAAAAATAATTTTTTGACATCAGTGTGTTGGAAGCTTTGATACGAGTACAAACATGATGGTATTATAATAATATCACCTCTTAAGAATTTTAGGGGGTACATTGATGGGTGCAAAATTGGGTAACCACTGAGGAAAATTTAAAAAACTATATATTTTTGAAATAAGTGCGTCGAGAGCTTTCATATGAGTATAAACACGTGACTTAAAATGAAAAAATGGCAAAATTACCATTTTTCAAATTTGAGTGTATTTGGAAGTATGTAACCGAGTAACCATAAAAAATTTTAACCTAAAAATAATATTTTTGAAATAAGCAGGCATAGAGCTTTCAAAAGAATGTAAACACGGCTTATAAATACTAAAAACAAAAAAATCACCCCTTACTAATTTTGGGGGTACAAAGGGGTCTGTATTTTGGTTACCCAACGATTTAAAGCAAATTTTTTTCTATTTTTGAAATCAGCACGCTGAGAACTTTAAAATGATATATTACTCGCCAATAAAGAAAAACTGTGTCAAAAGTTTTATTTTTAGGGGTCAGCCATTGCATTGCCTTAGGGCATCAAAAATTTTTTGGGACTATCATCAAAATGTAGAGCTTAAAATTCCGCATAAATCCCCCGGTCTCAAACCTGTGGCTCAAACAGTTTTTGAGCATGATGGAAAATATGCATAATGTGTCCCCCATACAAAGATTTTTAGCAAAAATCGCAAAATTGACCCCCTTTAACCTCTCGGGCTACCCGACCCAGGTAGGTTACCCCTAACAAATTATATTTTTTTGAGCTCAATAAAGTATGGGCAATCTGCACAAAAATTTTCAGACGTAAGGACCCATATGGTAAAAAGTTAGAAATTCGGTCGAAAAAAATTTACCGTGAATTTCGGGGGTTTTGGGGCTAACCCCCCAAAATTTTTGAAAAACTTTCTTTCAGAAGATAGCCAAAAGTACAAGGACCTTAACGCGAGATATTTGCATATTGATCGCGGCGTGTTCAAAAGTTATAAAAGCGCAAACAAAAATTTTTTTGTCAAAATTTTTCCAGTATCGCTAAAACAGAGTTTAGGAGTTTTGCTAACCTCTAACTATGGTTTGATTATATCTGGCTGACGCTGAAAATTAAATAACGTGTTTTTTTAAAAAACAAATAAGAACGCAGAATTTTTTTTAAATTCCACCTTTTCACAAAATATACATAAATTAATCAACGTTAGCCCTTTAAAAATTTGCATTTAGGTTCCAAATTAAGTAATTTGATAAATAATTATTAAAATACAGTTTTTAATCTTTGTTATTAACCCGCTTTAGTGAAAAATTTCAAATTTTTTGTTATTAAATAGTCGATTCAATACTGCAAATATCGCGGTCAGCTAGATTTTATTTGCCTTTAGGGTTTATTGCCTTATTAGTTCGAAATTAAAACAAATATGCATAAAGTTTTATAGATATCAGTTTATGTCATTTAAACAAGGAATACAATAAGATTTTTTAAAAACAAAAAGTACAAATAAAAAACATTATTAAGAATTTTAAACAACGTGCTAACATGAACACGCGTTTAGTGGACCGGCTGCTGGACGCAATACGAACCGGGCCGGGTTTAAAGACTTAAGATGCCGTTCTGTGTCAATATGTATTTTTTATAACGAAATGAAAGAATCTGGCGGATAGTAATTAAAAACTATAATTCAACAAAGTTAAAAGAAATACATAATGGTCAATTTTCATTATTTTTGTTTTTCACTTTTGTATACAGGGAACAACTGCACCATTGGCAGAGTTAGTTGCTTTATACGGTTTTGATTTTTGCCCTTTTTTTAGCAGTATTGTAACTGACTTAAATTCCGCCCGCCTTAATTGCGGTCACCGGTTGTTATTTTTTTCTTGTAGAAAATTATGTAATGAACTATGTATGGCTCGATAAACCGTCATGTACTAATCTTGGTGTATTTAGTTGATTTACATAATTTTTCGTGTGAATAGCACAGTGGCCAGTGACCGAAATTAAGGCTGGCCAAAATTAAGCAGGCCAAATTTAAGTCAGTTACCCTATATGAAAAGCTTTAGAGTATAGATTGACTCATGAAACTTAAAAAGCAGTAGCAATACACATATAAAATATTAAAAATTAATTGGGCACGCATACAGATGCCGTAATACTTGGTTGGCTCTGGTTTTCACTCACATGAAACAACGTGTCTTTTGGGCCAGTTATTTTCTTTGTATGTGGTTAAAAAACATTCAGACAAAAATAATATAATTTATTTTTAATGATTCAAAAAAATTCCTTTGTTTACTTGTAAATGTACTTGCTTATTTTATGATAAAAAAGGTTAAAATATGATTAATAAGAAATACATATTTAAATGAATGAATGAATGAATAAAATTTTATTTGTCAATTAGTAAATAACCAAGGACAAAAAAGCAAGTGAAGGCATTAACACACCCTAACGATGGTAAACAGTAATTTTATATTGATGATTACTAAAAATTACATATAGAAATGTTGTATAATGCATTTGTATAGCATTTATACCGAGTTAAAAAAACATAATTAAAAGAAAGAACGAACACAATATGCATAGAAAATTCAGTAATAGAAGACATTTTGCACCTAACTCTTGTAAAGTCAATGCATTTCACCAACAATGAAGCATACATATTGGATTTATTGTATACATTTGTAAAATACGCATACTAAATATAACAGCAACAAAAGTATAAAACAAAAGGTATAAAAAAGAAGTGATTTCTGCTAAACACATGCAGTATGTATATGCATGTTAGAGACATGGTATGTATGAAGAAATACTAGAGAGACATCGCGTATGTATGCATGAAGCATACATCCTAAAGAGTATTGCGCATGTATTCATAAATCATACAGGTACGGGGTCTTGTGAGCGGTAAGTACATAGGAAACTTGGAGCCTTCGTAAATTTTTGGTAACTTGGAGCTGCGAACAATGGAACTTAAAACTCAAAAAAAAACTAGTTTGACTTAGGTATAGGCCTTTCTTAGGCGTGTATTTAGGTTTTAGTGATTTTTAGTTTCGTCTCCAAGTTCCCAACTTGCGGGTTTAAATTTTCCAGCTCCAGGTTCCCTCGGCTCCATCAACCCTAAATCAGCATATACATACTATAGAGATTCTGTGTGTTTATGTATGTGTAAGATATGCATACTATAGACATAAACAAGAGCAATAATAAGAATAATGTGCATATTTATTTAGTTATTCATTATTATAAAATATTTTTTTTATATTTTTAATATCCGTTTTTATTAATCACATTAAGTTTTTATAAAGAAAATTTCAAATATTTTGAAATATCTTAATAAAGTATTTTAAATTTTTTTTTATTATATCTAATTTAACGAAACACTTTATAATTTTTTTTTTGTTTTTAATATAAAAAACTTTTGTTGAATATATTCTTGCTATACATATATTAATCAAAACATAGGAACATTAAGCGTCAAATTCAAATTAAAACATTTTTTTTTTGTTTTGGAACACAAACACTAAAATATATTCATTTTACTACTAAAGTTTTCAAAGTTTGAGTATTTCTTGACTCAAGAATATATTGCAATTGTAGAAAAAAAATGCCACAAATTTATAGGTATTTGTCTGAATTGATTCTAACGTATTTTGTTGTGAACGCAACGCAGAAGAGACAAACACGGCGTATGTGTCTGATTATCATAGCAACGACGATATGTTAAACTATAAGTGTATTCGTATACCTGATTCAATAGACCATGATCGCGCGGTTCCGTCTCCGCTTTCGGGTAATAAGTATATCGCCGTTTTCGTCATCCTCGTCCTCCAGAACGTCATCCGTCTCGTCGCAGGAGTTATGTAGACCAGAGGGTACACTCCCTTCATGTGACCTTCGAATTTCCTAATGCAGGGGTTGTAGCCGTCCACTGGGTCGGCCACCCAGCAGCGTGCGGAGGTGTCGTAGCTGCTGCTGAAAATAAAGTCCCCGTCCGAGTCGATCCGGTCTGATGATTCCGGTATGGCCGCGGTAGGTGTGGAGACCATTTGGCCGTGCCCAAGTCCCACTTACGAATCGTGCAATCCGCGCTGCCGGAATAGACAAACGTCCCGTCCACTGCCACGCACGTAATGTACTTCTCGTGGCCACACAGGGTTCCCAGCCGGGAGGTGGGGTTTAACTTCACCATCCACATCGATCAAATTGTTGTCGTCGCTCCCTATTAAAAAAATACTGCTCGTGAAGTTCCATATGGAAAATAGGGGAAAATGCGAAATTATTACATTTTTTTTCTCCAGAGAAATATTCAGTAAGCCAACCCTTTTTTATTTTTAAATTAGTGGAGTTTAGTAGTAAAGAAACTTTTTTTATAAAGATAAAATTAGGGAAAAAAGTAGTTAGTTGTGTTTCTAACATAGTATTAGGTCTTTTGGTGTTGCTTCAACAGCTATTTGTGTTGAGAATACAGCGCAATCGATTTATAGAACTTAGAGCCACTATCTGTGTTGACAATGCAGCGCAATGGATTTAGGGAACTTATGAAACCAGAAAAGTTTGAAACAGACACTTGGAGCCAAAAATAAAGAACAAGGAGTCGTAAATGGACAACTTATAGCCAAAGGCAAAACCTAACCCAAAACCATTTTTTTTGTTTTCGACCCCATAAGTTCCCAATTTCTTTTATAGCTATACATATAGCTATAAAAAAATACCTGCTTGCGGCTCCAATCCAAAAATCTTGTACCGTGCGTTAAATACCAGCTTTGTTAATTATGGTTTTTCGTCAGAAAAAAAAAAATTTAAAAACAAGGAATTTCATCGCATGCGTGAAATCTCGCATGCGATTAGGGTGTGCCCTAATAATTTCCTGTAATGGCTTTAATTAGGCCGACCCTGCTTAGAGCACGCCTTATTTAGGGCCTTGGGAAAAAACTTAATTTCTAACAAAAAACCGTTTCTTTATATTTTTCATGGAAAAATCATGATTATTTGCATTTAAATAGAAAGAAACCGTAAAGTTTGTGAATATAATAAAACTAAAAGGCGTTTGTATATTTATTTTTAATAAAAACAATTTATCATTGAATTATTTTTAATTGTTTATTTATTTTATTTTTAAGTGGAGTGATTTAAAAAGTGACTTTTAAGGGCCCTGATTAAGGCCATTGAGGGCTCTAACTAAGCTGTGCCCTAATTGGGGCAGTAATTGTGTCCGAGCAATATATAAAATCACATCTGATATATCAAAATATGGGCATTGCAGTATGATATGACTAAGGACACCATTGATAAAAGATTTGAGGAAATAGTGTGTTATGATTTATATTGTAATCACTAAAATAATCTGTTTCATCAATTCTTAAGCAACATTTTTTTGTTATGTTTATGTTAAAAAATTTAACATTTTTCGTTTTTTTTTATTTATCGAAAATATTACAATACTGTATATTTTTTATTTGTACATTTTTTTTATATTGTTTTTCGTTTTCCCTAATTATAATATTTTCCGTTTATAACTGTTTAAATTTTCGTTCAGATTTTCGTTCTATCTTGATATTTTGTAAACGTGATTGTCTACTGGAAAACTAAAATACAAAAAATTTTTTATAAAAAAATAAAGATGGAAAACTAAGACATATATTACCGGTTACAAGTATACTTTCATCTTCACTTTTGGCCATGCAATTGACACTGCCTTGATGCTCTCCACGAACTTCTAATTGCCATGGACTAATTCTCACTTGCGGTGTTGAAGATCCGCTACCCATGCGGCTTTTATCGCAGTAAACAACTGACGACATCAACAAAATCGCTCATTTACAAAAACGTCTAGAAAGCAAATCATTTAACAACATGAAAAACCCAAATTCAAGTTAGTGCTAGCGGATAAATGCGGTTTTTCAAAATATAGGTAATTTATCTATGTGGTAGTTTGGCAACCAAATAATACACTGCCCTGATTCCTAGCGACAGATATGAATTAATGTTTGTAAGTGGGATTCTTTTATGTTATTACCAGAATCATGTACTGCATTACTGGTATCATATTACTTTATATCGCAAATATATGCAAAATCACTAGGTAACGCAAGCAAAGATGTTTATTTACCAACCTAGATTCATCAATGGAAATAATCTGTCCCATATGCTTTATCGATTTTTTTGCTTTTTAACTCCTCCAATCCATTTTTACATAAAAATTAAGCAGTTATATTATTTGGTTTACAACATTAAAAATTTAATTAATTCAAAAAGTTTATTTAATATATTTTACAAAGACGAAAACAAAGTTTTTAAAAAAAAAAGCCTTATATTAAATGGAATAGTATAAAGCTACATAAGTCTTAAAAACTAAATGCCAGAAAAGACTGAAACAAGTCTCTTTATAAAACCTGTAAATTAATAACAGATTTTGTGAAATTTTTAGAAAAACAAAACCGAATAAAAACAATACGTGTAAAAGCTTTAAGAATAAGAATAAGACTGTTTATTCACAAATTTTATACATAAAGAAAGTTTATAAAAGAAAAGCACATAAAGTTATACAAGAGATGCATCGTTTTATAAAACCTAAAAATACTAAAGTTTTAAATACGAAATACACCTAAATGAAAAGTCATTGACATAATTAAATAAAAACATAAATGAAAATAAATACGATGCACATGAATAAAAACATTGTTGTGAATAAAAAGGAGAGAACACAAAGAACCATACGGCTTCTTACATGTGTCTATCAAATTTAGTAAATTTATCAAAGGTAAGACATTCTATTTGTTTTTTAAAACTAGCTAATGTATTAGCTTGCACCACAGTTGAAGGAAGTGAATTCCAATAGTTGGCAGTACGAGAAGCAAAACAATGTAACATCATATTATTGTTAGCAGTTTTTAACCGCAGTTTTTGGTAATGATCATTTTTTCCTCTAAATTCAGCCCACTCGAAAAAGTCCCCAAATTTTAAATCGTTTTGACCGTGAATAATACTAAAACACGTTTTCAAATCAAACCTAATTCGGCGAGTTTCAAGAGAATGAAGCGCTAAATAATTTAACCGCTGTAGATATGAAAAACCTGTTTGAAGGTTGCATCTACTGAATACTCTTCGTGTAAAAGTTCATTGAAAGCTTTCTATTAGGTCAATATCTTTTAAAAGATATGGAGACCTTATTTGGGTGTTGGATTCTAATATAGGTCAAACGAAGGTTTTATAGGCCCTGACAATCGCTTTTAGATGTTGAGTTTGAAAACATCTAAATATAAGGTTTAACACTCCAAAAGCTTTTCTAGTGATACTAGCACAATGAGTGGAAAATTTCATATCGTTTGATACCAAAACGCCTAAATCATTAATAATTTGGTTTGAGTTGATTTCATTACCGTTTATTTTTACCGGTACCTTAGGATTCTTATTACCCATATGAATAATAAAACATTTTTGAAAAGCGACTTGAAGCTGCCATTTGTTACTCCAAGAAATTAAATCATCTGTTGCTTTTTGTAAAACGGAGTTTGATTCATTGTGACGCCTAAAATGATACATTTTATTGTCGTCCGCAAACAACTTGGTAGTTACGCCACTTAATTGATTTGGTATACGGATAAGGACCTTTACACAAAAACTCAATGCTGTTATGGTCACTGTTAAAAAGTGGTTCTGAAACAGAAACGTTTGAAACATGTGTGTCATCGTTACAAAACAGTAAATCTAAAAAGTTTTTTCCGCGCGTAGCCTTATTACAAAGTTGCGTAAAAGACTCTTCAGTTAAAGTTGAAGCTAGGTTTCTGGAAACTACATTTTCAGGTATTGAATTTTCCCAAAATTTACTAGGAATATTGAAATCACCGCATAAAACTACTGGAAAACTGACATTACAAAGATCACGTAAAACATCACAAAACAAATTTGTGATATCATGTGACACGTTAGGAGGTCTATAAAAACAAATTATTCTTGATTTACAATTTCCTATAATATCAACTGCAACTAACTCTAAAGAATTATATTTTAAATCAATTTTAACAATACGTGATTTAATTTCGTGTTTCACAAAAACAGCGACTCCGCCACCAGTCTGGTTTTTTTTATCATATCTATAAACTCGATATCTATTATTTCCATTAATCATTGGGTCAGTAATATCATTTTTTAACCAAGTTTCGGAAAATGCTAAAATACTGTAGTTATTTTGTGAAAGTAAATGGTCAAGCATATTGCGATTTTCGGACCCATATAAACTTCGTACATTAGAATATATAGATTTAAGATAATTAAAACTGTTAATTTCTATTTTATTGTTTGGTTGCGTGATAAAGTTACCAAACGAGTCGGTTTTTGAATTGGCTAAATTACGCGCATTCTCTCTCTTTATGAGTTTAAATGCTCCAACTCACTAGCCCGAGCTACTTGTACCCATTTTCCAGACTTTACATTACACTCAAATAATAATAGTTACCCTTATTGTCCTGTTTTTTAACCATTAATAAAACTTAATTCACATAAATTTCTTTCAAAGTGAATTAACTTTTACATGAGTTAACCAGCTGTAAATACCACAGTATTAGTTAAGTCACATGTCGTCAAAACGATACAAAAAAGTATCACGCAAGCGTCACAGTAACCATAAAAAATTTCTGTCAAAATAAGTTATCGCATTGCGCATTAAATTTTGTAATTTATCATTATTTTCGTATAAAGCAAAACATACCGTCATATTAACGGCTTTTCAAAACCAAATATCAAGTTCTAAGTCCGAAAAACATTTAAAAATTCATATTTAATATAAGACTACTATTAATTAAACAAATACATTGACAGCTAATTTGTTTTATGTAATAAATAGAAACATTAAAGAAAAAGTCGCCTTATATTAAATCTGAATTTTTCAATGTTTTTCGCACATAGAACTTGATAATGGATTTTAAAAAGCCGTTAATATGGCGGTATGTTTTGCTTTATACGAAAATATTGATAAATTACAAAATTTAATGCGCAATGGGATAACTTATTTTGACAGAAATTTTTCATGGTTACTGTGACGCTTGCGTTAAACTTTTTTTGTATCGTTTTGACGACGTGTTACTTAACTAATACTGTGGTATTTACAGCTGGTTAACTCATGTAAAAGTTAATCCACTCTGAAAGAAATTTTTGTGAATTAAGTTTTATTAATGGTTAAAACACGCAAACTAAAGCTTTTACACGTATTGTTTTTATTCGGTTTTGTTTTTCTGAAAATTTCACAAAATCTGTTATTAATTTACAGGTTTTAAAGAGACTTGTTTCAGTCTTTTCTGGCATTTAGTTTTTAGACTTATGTAGCTTTATACTATTCCATTTAATATAAGGCTTTTTTTCGAAACTTTGTTTCGTCTTTTGCTAGATTTTCCGCCTTTTAATGCATTGAATTCAATGTGATTTATTAAAAATATAAAACATTAAAAAATTTACTCATTTTAAAAGAAACGTCATGGTCTCCTCATGATATAAATACAATTATTTTCATATCGAAAACTTCAATGTAATTTTAAGCAGTATACTATACAAAAATTAAGTCTGGGTAACTCCGTAAAATTGTATGGAACCTGAAAGAACCATATAAAATAGTTTGTTTTTCTTCTGTTTAAATTTTTTTAGTTAGACCTGATTTAACAACTTTTTTGGAAACAAGTAGCCCGTGTCAGCCATACGGCTGACAAATAATTTTTCCGGCATTTTTTATATTCATTTACTTTTTTTTCTAAATTCAACCCTTGTATGCCGTTCCCGTGACTTTAAGCTTTACAATGATATCTCAGTTACCCACTCTAGTTTTAGTTGTGGAGAAGGTTTTTCCCTTTTTTGGTGAAAATATTTTGTCCAGCATAAAGATGTCTGCATTAATTTTTTTACTAATTTCAACCACCTTACGATGCTTCCTGAACTATAAGGTTTCCCATAATATCTCATTTATAGTTAATTTTTTCTGTGGTTGGGGAGGAAGGTTCTTCCATCTTTGGTAAAAATCTGTTGTCCAATATAAAGATGTCCATGTTTTTTTTTTAATTTTTTAACCCATTTATGACATTCTCAGACTGTAAGGTTTGCAATGATATCTCATTTAGCCCAATCCGTTTTGTAATTGTAGAGAAGGGTCCTCCCTTTTGTTGAAAATGCGTTGTCCAGCATAAAAATGTCCTTGTTGTTTATTTTTTTAAAAATTAAACCCATTTATGACATTCCTTGAAATTCAAGCTTTGCAATGATATCTTATTTAGCCCAATCCTTTTTGTGGTTAAGTAGAAAGGTCATTCCTCCTTTTAGTAAAAAAACGTTGTCCACCACAAAGATGTCCATGTTCATTTTTCCAAAAACATGATATTCTGGCTTCACATTGGTGAATTACTCTTACCAATAAGTTTGAGCCAATTTAAAGATAAAAATTTTTTCAACTTTCAAAGTCCATAGGGCCCTGTTTTTGTGAAAATTTGATGTCCAACCAAAAGATACCCATGCATTTTTTTTAATTTCAACCCTTTTGTGACACTCCCCTGTCTGTAAGCTTTGCAGTGATATCTCATTTAGCCCAATCCTTTAGCTGGTTGGGGAGGAAGGTCGTTTCTCTTTTTAGTGAAAAAACAAAAATTCTGCAGCATTCAGTTGTCCATATTAATCTTACCAAAAAACATGACAATTTGGTTTTAAATTGGATAATTACTCTTATCAATAAAGTTCGAGCCAATTCAAAGACAAAAAATTTTCACTTTCCAAAATCCATAGGTTTCCCCTTTTTTGTGAAAATATTTTTTTCAGGCTAAAGATGTCCATGCAATTTTTTTTCTAAATTTTTAACCTTTTTATGACATTCTCCGGACCTTAAGCTTTGCAATAATATCTCATTTAGCCCAATCCCTTCCGTGGATAATGAGCAAGGTTTAATTATAATGAAAAAAAGATTTTCAAAAACGAAATTTGACGCCCTACGAACATTCCCTGGGGTATAATATAATCTTTCCAACAATATCTCATTCACCTTAATTCATTGGGTGGTTCAGGAGGGAAAGAGTTAGGGAACACACAGACTCACAGACAGACACACACACACACACACAGAGAGACATTACGTCTATTTACATATAGATTAGGTGTATTTGGACTTTTGTTTTGTGCTTGACAAAAAAAAATGGGCTAAAAAAGATTTTTAGCAAAAATCGTCAAGATTCAGCCCCTTTTTAGACCTCTCGGGGTCCCCGAACCAGGTAGGTTACCCCTAACATATTATTTTATTTGAGCTCAGGAGAGTATGGGCAATCTGCACAAAAATTTTCAGACGTAAGCACCCATATGGTAAAATGTTAGAAATTTGGCCAAAAAAATTGACCGTAAATTTGGGGGGTTTCGGGGCTAACCCCTCAAAATTTTTGAAAAAAAATTTTTTTAGGAGGTAGGGGAGTCAAAAAAAAGTACAAAGAGGACCTTAACGCGAGATATTTGCATATTGATCGCGGGGGGGGGGGGGGGGGGCGCGCGTTCAAGAAGTTCTTCTTCGAGCGGCAGAATTTTAAAAATTTTTTGTGGAAGATTTTTCCCAGGGAAAAGTATCGCTAAAAAAAAGTAGGATTTTTGCTAACCTCTAACTAGGGTTTATTGCCTTATTAGCTCGTAATTAAAACAATTATGCATAAAGTTATATAAATATCAGTTTATGTCATTTAAACAAAAAATACAATAAGATTTTTTAAAAACAAAAAGTACAAATAAAAAAAATTGTTAAGAATTTTAAACAACGTTCTAACATGAACACGCGTTTAGTGGACCGGCTGCTGGACGCAATACGAACCGGGCCGGGCTTAAAGACTTAAGATACCGTTCTGTGTCAATATGTATTTTTTATAACGAAATGAAAGAATCTGGCGGATAGTAATTTAGGAACTCTAATTCAACAAAGTTAAAAGAAATAAATAATGGTCAATTTTTATTATATTTGTTTTTCGGTTTTAGTCGTATACAGGGAACAGCTGCACCATTGATTGGCAGAGTTAGTTGCTTTATGGTTTTGATTTTTTCCTTGTTTAGCAGTATTGTAAAGCCCGGTTCACGGTGGCAATGCCACCGGTGGCATTGCCACCGCGAGGTGGCATTGCCACCACTGTTGTGTCCAACGTTAAACATATGAAGTGTTCTCACTGAGGTGGCAATGCCACCGCTGTTGTGTTCGATCCACAACTCCGTCATCGGTGGCAGCTCTTTCAAGAACAAAGACGCATGGAAACTCGCGCATTGTTAAAAAAATCAATGAAAATATTACGGTCTTTTTTATATGGAATACTATCAAGCTACAATCACTCCAAAAATTTAATGCGAGAAAAGACTGGTCTGGGTAATCTCTTAAAATTGTATGGAACCTGGAAAAACCATTTACAATGGTGTGGTTTTTTTTATTTAAAAATAAACCATCAATCCAGAAAAATCAAGCACAAAACAAAAGTCCAAATACACCTAATCTATATATAAATAGACGTAATGTCTCTCTGTGTGTGTGTGTGTGTCTGTCTGTGAGTCTGTGTGTTCCCTAACTCCTCCCTAACCACCCAATGAATTAAGGTGAATGAGATATTGTTGGAAAGATTATATTATACCCCAGGGAATGTCGTAAGGGGGTTGAAATTTCGTTTGAAATTTTTTTCATTATAATTAAACCTTGCTCATTATCCACGAAAGGGATTGGGCTAAATGAGATATTATTGCAAAGCTTAAGGTCCGGAGAATGTCATAAAAAGGTTAAAATTTAGAAAAAAAAATTGCATGGACATCTTTAGCCTGACAAAATATTTTCACAAAAAGGGGAAACCTATGGATTTTGGAAAGTGAAAATTTTTTGTCTTTGAATTGGCTCGAACTTATTGATAAGAGTAATTATCCAATTTAAAACCAAATTGTCATGTTTTTTGGTAAGATTAATATGGACATCTTAATGCTGGATAACGTTTTTTCACTAAAAAGAGAAACGACCTTCCTTCCCAACCAGCAAAAGGATTGGACTAAATGAGATATCATTGCAAAGCTTACAGACAGGGGAGTGTCACAAAAGGGTTGAAATTAAAAAAAATGCATGGGAATCTTTTGGTTGGACAACACATTTTCACAAAAACAGGGCCCTATGGAATTTGAAAGTTGAAAAAATTTTTATCTTTAAATTGGCTCAAACTAATTGGTAAGAGTAATTCATCAATGTGAAGCCAGAATATCATGTTTTTGGAAAAATGAACATGGACATCTTTGCGGTGGACA
This sequence comes from Microlaimidae sp. YZB2_3, assembly GCA_030248175.1. NCBI lineage: Eukaryota > Metazoa > Nematoda > Chromadorea > Desmodorida > Microlaimidae > Microlaimidae sp. YZB2_3. The sequence goes on along the minus strand of JASAMX010010185.1, from coordinate 36,430 downwards.
ACGTTTTTTTACTAAAAGGAGGAATGGACTTTATACTTAACCACAAAAAGGATTGGGCTAAATAAGATATCATTTCAAAGCTTGAATTTCAAGGAATGTCATAAAAGGGTTGAATTTAAAAAAAAATAACAAGGACATTTTTATGCTGGACAACGCATTTTCAACAAAAGGGAGGACCCTTCTCTACAACCACAAAACGGATTGGGCTAAATGAGATATCATTGCAAACCTTACAGTCTGGAGAATGTCATAAATGGGTTAAAATTTAAAAAAAACATGGACATCTTTATATTGGACAACATATTTTTACCAAAGATGGAAGAACCTTCCTCCCCAACCACAGAAAAAATTAGGATAAATGAGATATTATGGGAAACCTTATAGTTCAGGGAGCATCGTAAGGTGGTTGAAATTAGTAAAAAAATTAATGCAGACATCTTTATGCTGGACAAAATATTTTCACCAAAAAAAAGGAAAAAACCTTCTCCACAACTAAAACTAGAGTGGGTAACTGAGGTATCATTGTAAAGCTTAAAGTCACGGGAACGGCATAAAAGGGTTGAATTTTGAAAAAAAAGTAAATGAATATAAAAAATGCCAGAAAAATTATTTGTTAGCCGTATGGCTAACACGGGCTACTTGTTTCCAAAAAAGTTGTTAAATCAGGTCTAACTAAAAAAATTTAAACAGAAAGAAAAAGAAAAAGAGGATTTTAAATTTAACTCCTAATCTCTAATTTTAAAAGTTTTGCAAACTATTTTATATGGTTCTTTCAGGTTCCATACAATTTTACGGAGTTACCCAGACTTAATTTTTGTATAGTATACTGCTTAAAATTGCCTTTTGCTTACATTGAAGTTTTCGATCATGAAAATAGTTGTATTCATATCATGAGGAGACCATGACGTTTCTTTTAAAATGAGTAAATTTTTTAATGTTTTATATCTTTAATAAATGACATTGAATTCAATGCATTAAAAGGCGGAAATTCTAGCAAAAGACGAAACAAAGTTTAAAAAAAAAGCCTTATATTAAATGGAATAGTATAAAGCTACATAAGTCTAAAAACTAAATGCCAGAAAAGACTGAAACAAGTCTCTTAAAACCTGTAAATTAATAACAGATTTTGTGAAATTTTCAGAAAAACAAAACCGAATAAAAACAATACGTGTAAACGCTTTAGTTTGCGTTTTTTAACCATTAATAAAACTTAATTCACAAAAATTTCTTTCAAAGTGGATTAACTTTTATATGAGTTAACCAGCTGTAAATACCACAGTATTTGTTGTGTTACACGTCGTCAAATCGATACAAAAAAAGTTTAACGCAAGCGTCTCAGTAACCATGAATAATTTCTGTCAAAATAAGTTATCCATTGCGCATTAAATTTTGTAATTTATCAATATTTTCGTATAAAGCAAAACATACCGCCATATTAACGGCTTTTTAAAATCAAATATCAAGTTCTAAGTCCGAAAAACATTGAAAAATTCAGATTTAATATAAGGCGACTTTTTCTTTCAATGTTTCTATTTATTACATAAAACAAATTAGCTGTCAATGTATTTGTTAAATTAAAAGTCGTCTTATATTAAATCTGAATTTTTCTAATGTTTTTCAACTTAAAACTTGATATTTGGTTTAGAAAAGTCGTTAATATGGCGGTATGTTTTGCTTTATACGAAAATAATGATAAATTACAAATTTAATGCGCAATGCGATAACTTATTTTGACAGAAATTTTTTATGGTTACTGTGACGCTTACGTCATACTTTTTTTGTATCGTTTTGACGACGTGTGACTTAACTAATACTGTGGTATTTACAGCTGGTTAACTCATGTAAATGTTAATTCACTTTGAGAGAAATTTATGTGAATTAAGTTTTTATTAGTTAAAGTAAACTAAAGTTTACACATTGTTTTTATTCGGTTTTGTTTTTTCTTAAAATTTCCAAATCGTCATTATTTACGGTTCGAGACTTGTTTCGTTTTTCGGCATTTAGTTTTTAAAAAATTATGTAGCTTTATACTATTCTATTTACATAAAGGCTTCTCGAACTTTGTTCGTCTTTTGCTAGAGTATCACAAAAAAATGAATTTAAATGGTTTTGGTTAAAATGTGATAACAAACACAGTGCGGTATTAATGACCTATGAGTGCACTCGGGAATTCTGCCGGTGGCCGAAATAAGGAGACATTTTGTGCTAGCGCAGGCTTTTTTAAATTAATAACAACGAAACCTTAAGAAAAAAACCTTAAGATTATTTGTTGACGGCGAAAAGGCATTTACCAAACTCAAGCTTGCAGCAAACGGTGTAAAAAGAGGTCAGTAAAAAGACAATAAGGGTAACTATTATCATGCTAAGCTTGAGTGTAATGTAAAGTCTGGAAAATGGGTACAAATACCTCGGTCTAGTGAGTTGGACCATTTAAACTCATAAAGAGAGAGAATGCACGTAATTTAGCCAATTAAAAAACCGACTCGTTTGGTAACTTTATGGCGCAACCAAACAATAAAATAGAAATTAACAGTTTTAATTATCTTAAATGTATATATTCTAATGTATGAAGTTTACATGGTCCAAAAATCGCAATATTCTTGACCATTTACTTTCACGAAATAACTACAGTATTTTAGCGTTTTCCGAAACTTGGTTAAAAGATGATGCGACTAACGCAAGGATTAATGAAAATAATAGATATCGAGTTTATAGATATGATAAAAAAAACCAGACTGGTGGCGGAGTCGCTGTTTTTGTGAAACACGAAATTAAATCACGTATTGTTAAAATTGATTTAAAATATAATTCTTTAGAGTTAGTTGCAGTTGATATTATAGAAAATTGTAAATCAAGAATAATTTGTTTTTATAGTCCCCCTAATACGTGTCACATGATATCACAAATTTGTTTTGTGATGTTTTACGTGATCTTTGTAATGTCAGTTTTCCAGTAGTTTTATGCGGTGATTTCAATATTCCCAGTAAATTTTGGGAAAATTCAATACCTGAAAATGTGGTTTCCAGAAACCTAGCTTTAACTTTAACTGAAGAGTCTTTTACGCAACTTTGTAATAAGGCTACGCGCGGAAAAAACTTTTTAGATTTACTGTTTTGTAACGATGACACACATGTTTCAAACGTTTTTGTTTCAGAACCACTTTTTAACAGTGACCATAACAGCATTTAGTTTTTGTGTAAAGGTCCTTATCCGTATACCAAATCAATTAAGTGGCGTAACTACCAACTTGTTTGCGGACGACATTAAAATGTATCATTTTAGGCGTCACAATGAATCAAACTCCGTTTTACAAAAAGCAACAGATGATTTAATTTCTTGGAGTAACAAATGGTAGCTTCAAGTCGCTTTTAAAAAATGTTTTATTATTCATATGGGTAATAAGAATCCTAAGGTACCGGTAAAAATAAACGGTAATGAAATCAACTCAAGCCAAAATATTAATGATTTAGGCGTTTTGGTATCAAACGATATGAAATTTTCCACTCATTGTGCTAGTATCACTTGAAAAGCTTTTGGAGTGTTAAACCTTATATTTAGATGTTTTCAAACTCAAAATCTAGAAGCGATTGTCAGGGCCTATAAAACCTTGGTTCGGCCTATATTAGAATACAACACCCAAATATGGTCTCCATATCTTCTAAAAGATATTGACCTAATAGAAAGCGTTCAACGAACTTTTACACGTAGACTATTCAGTAGATGCAACCTTCAAACAGGTTTTTCATATCTACAGCGGTTAAATTATTTAGCGCTTCATTCTCTTGAAACTCGCCGAATTAGGTTTGATTTGAAAACGTGTTTTAGTATTATTCACGGTCAAAACGATTTAAAATTTAGGAACTTTTTCGAGTGGGCTGAATTTAGAGGAAAAAATGATCATTACCAAAAACTGCGGTTAAAAACTGCTAACAATAATATGATGTTACATTGTTTTGCTTCTCGTACTGCCAACTATTGGAATTCACTTCCTTCAACTGTGGTGCAAGCTAATACATTAGCTAGTTTTAAAAAACAAATAGAATGTCTTACCTTTGATAAATTTACTAAATTTGAGAGACACATGTAAAAAGCCGTATGGTTCTTTGTGTTCTCTCCTTTTTATTCACAACAATGTTTTTATTCATGTGCATTGTATTTATTTTCATTTATGTTTTTATTTAATTATGTCAATGACTTTTCATTTAGATGTATTTCGTATTTAAAACTTTAGTATTTTTAGGTTTTATAAAGCGATGCATCTCTTGTATAACTTTATGTGCTTTTCTTTTATTAACTTTCTTTATGTATAAAATTTGTGAATAAACAGTCTTATTCTTATTCTTAAAGCTTTTACACGTATTGTTTTTATTCGGTTTTGTTTTTCTAAAAATTTCACAAAATCTGTTATTAATTTACAGGTTTTAAAGAGACTTGTTTCAGTCTTTTCTGGCATTTAGTTTTTAGACTTATGTAGCTTTATACTATTCCATTTAATATAAGGCTTTTTTTTCGAAACTTTGTTTCGTCTTTTGCTAGAATATATTAAAATAAACTTTTCGAATTAATTAAATTTTTAATGTTGTAAACCAAAAATATAACTGCTTAATTTTTATGTAAAAATGGATTGGAGGAGTTAAAAAGCAAAAAAATCGATAAAGCATATGGGACAGATTATTTCCATTGATGAATCTAGGTTGGTAAATAAACATCTTTGCTTGTGTTACCTAGTGATTTTGCATATATTTGCGATATAAAGTAATATGATACCAGTAATGCAGTACATGATTCTGGTAATAACATAAAAGAATCCCATTTACAAACATTAATTCATATCTGTCGCTAGGAATCAGGGCAGTGTATTATTTGGTTGCCAAACTACCACATAGATAAATTACCTATATTTTGAAAAACCGCATTTATCCGCTAGCACTAACTAGAATTTGGGTTTTTCATGTTGTTAAATGGTTTGCTTTCTAGACGTTTTTGTAAATGAGCGATTTTGTTGATGTCGTCAGTTGTTTACTGCGATAAAAGCCGCATGGGTAGCGGATCTTCAACACCGCAAGTGAGAATTAGTCCATGGCAATTAGAAGTTCGTGGAGAGCATCAAGGCAGTGTCAATTGCATGGCCAAAAGTGAAGATGAAAGTATACTTGTAACCGGTAATATATGTTTTAGTTTTCCATCTTTATTTTTTTATAAAAATTTTTTTGTATTTTAGTTTTCCAGTAGACAATCACGTTTACAAAATATCAAGATAGAACGAAAATCTGAACGAAAATTTAAACAGTTATAAACGAAAATTATTATAATTAGGGAAAACGAAAAACAATATAAAAAATATGTACAAATAAAAAATATACAGTATTGTAATATTTTCGATAAATAACAAAAAACGAAAAATGTTAAATTTTTACATAAACATAACAAAAAAATGTTGCTTAAGAATTGATGAAACAGATATTTTAGTGATTACAATATAAATCATAACACACTATTTCCTCAAATCTTTTATCAAGGGTGTCCTTAGTCATATCATACTGCAATGCCCATATTTTGAAGTATCAGATGTGATTTTATATATTGCTCGGACACAATTACTGCCCCAATTAGGGCACAGCTTAGTTAGAGCCCTCAATGGCCTTAATCAGGGCCCTTAAAAGTCACTTTTTAAATCACTCCACTTAAAAATAAAATAAACAAACAATTAAAAATAATTAAATGATAAATTGTTTTTATTAAAAATAAATATACAAACGCCTTTTAGTTTTATTATATTCATAAACTTTACGGTTTCTTTTTATTTAAATGCAAATAATCATGATTTTTCCATGAAAAATATAAAGAAACGATTTTTTGTTAGAAATTAAGTTTTTTCCCAAGGCCCTAAATAAGGCGTGCCCTAAGTAGGGTCGGCCTAATTAAAGCCATTACAGGAAATTATTAGGGCACACCCTAATAGATGCATGAGATTTCACGCATGCGATGAAATGCCTTGTTTTTAAATTTTTTTTTCTGACGAAAAACCATAATTAACAAAGCTGGTTTTTAACGTACGGTACAAGATTTTTGGATTGGAGCCGCAAGCAGGTATTTTTTTATAGCTATATGTATAGCTATAAAAGAAATTGGGAACTTATGGGGTCGAAAACAAAAAAAAAAGGTTTTGGCCTTTGGCTATAAGTTGTCCATTTACGGCTCCTTGTTCTTTATTTTTGGCTCCAAGTGTCTGTTTCAAACTTTTCTGGTTTCATAAGTTCCCTAAATCCATTGCGCTGCATTGTCAACACAGATAGTGGCTCTAAGTTCTATAAATCGATTGCGCTGTATTCTCAACACAAATAGCTGTTGAAGCAACACCAAAAGACCTAATACTATGTTAGAAACACAACTAACTACTTTTTTCCCTAATTTTATCTTTATAAAAAAAGTTTCTTTACTTAATAAACTCCACTAATTTAAAAATAAAAAAGGGTTGGCTTACTGAATATTTCTCTGGAGAAAAAAAATGTAATAATTTCGCATTTCCCCTATTTTCCATATGGAACTTCACGAGCAGTATTTTTTTAATAGGGAGCGACGACAACAATTTGATCGTGTGGATGGTGAAGTCAAACCCCACCTCCCGGCTGGGTACCCTGTGTGGCCACGAGAAGTACATTACGTGCGTGGCAGTGGACGGGACGTTTGTCTATTCCGGCAGCGCGGATTGCACGATTCGTAAGTGGGACTTGGGCACGGCCGAATGTCTCCACACCTACCGCGGCCATACCGGAATGATCAACCGGATCATTTGCACCGGGGACTTTATTTTCAGCAGCAGCTACGACACCTCCGCACGCTGCTGGGTGGCCGACCCAGTGGACGGCTACAACCCCTGCATTAGGAAATTCGAAGGTCACATGAAGGGAGTGTACCCTCTGGTCTACATACCCTGCGACGAGACGGATGACGTTCTGGAGGACGAGGATGACGAAAACGGCGATATACTTATTACTGGAAGCGGAGACGGAACCGCGCGATCATGGTCTATTGAATCAGGTATACGAATACACTTATAGTTTAACATATCGTCGTTGCTATGATAATCAGACACATACGCCGTGTTTGTCTCTTCTGCGTTGCGTTCACAACAAAATACGTTAGAATCAATACAAAATACCTATAACTGCATTTTTTTTCGACAATTGCAATATATTCTTGAGTCAAGAAATACTCAAACTTTTGAAAACTTTAGTAGTAAAATGAATATATTTTAGTGTTTGTGTTCCAAAACAAAAAAAAATGTTTTTAATTTGAATTTGACGCTTAATGTTCCTATGTTTTGATTAATATATGTATAGCAAGAATATATTCAACAAAAGTTTTTTATATTAAAAACAAAAAAAAAATTATAAAGTGTTTCGTTAAATTAGATATAATAAAAAAAATTTAAAATACTTTATTAAGATATTTCAAAATATTTGAAATTTTCTTTATAAAAACTTAATCTGATTAATAAAAACGGATATTAAAAATATAAAAAAAATATTTTATAATAATGAATAACTAAATAAATATGCATATTATTCTTATTATTGCTCTTGTTTATGTCTATAGTATGCATATCTTACACATACATAAACACACAGAATCTCTATAGTATGTATATGCTGATTTAGGGTCGATGGAGCCGAGGGAACCTGGAGCTGGAAAATTTAAACCCGCAAGTTGGGAACTTGGAGACAAAACTAAAAATCACTAAAACCTAAATACACGACTAAGCAAGGCCTATACCTAAGTCAAACTAGTTTTTTTTTTGAGTTTTAAGTTCCATTGTTCGCAGCTCCAAGTTGCCAAAAATTTACGAAGGTTCCAAGTTTCCTATGTACTTACCGCTCACAAGACCCCGTACCTGTATGATTTATGAATACATGCGCAATACTCTTTAGGATGTATGCTTCATGCATACATACGCGATGTCTCTCTAGTATTTCTTCATACATACCATGTCTCTAACATGCATATACATACTGCATGTGTTTAGCAGAAATCACTTCTTTTTTATACCTTTTGTTTTATATTTTTTTTGCTGTTATATTTAGTATGCGTATTTTACAAATGTATACAATAAATCCAATATGTATGCTTCATTGTTGGTGAAATGCATTGACTTTACAAGAGTTAGGTGCAAAATGTCTTCTATTACTGAATTTTCTATGCATATTGTGTTCGTTCTTTCTTTTAATTATGTTTTTTTAACTCGGTATAAATGCTATACAAATGCATTATACAACATTTCTATATGTAATTTTTAATAATCATCAATATAAAATTACTGTTTATCATCGTTAGGGTGTGTTAATGCCTTCACTTGCTTTTTTGTCCTTGGTTATTTACTAATTGACAAATAAAATTTTATTCATTCATTCATTCATTTAAATATGTATTTCTTATTAATCATATTTTAACCTTTTTTATCATAAAATAAGCAAGTACATTTACAAGTAAACAAATGAATTTTTTTGAATCATTAAAAATAAATTATATTATTTTTGTCTGAATGTTTTTTAACCACATACAAAGAAAATAACTGCCCCAAAAGACACATAGTCTCATGTGAGTGAAAACCAGAGCCAACCAAGTATTACGGCATCTGTATGCGTGCCCAATTAATTTTTAATATTTTATATGTGTATTGCTACTGCTTTTTAAGTTTCATGAGTCAATCTATACTCTAAAGCTTTTCATATAGGGTAACTGACTTAAATTTGGCCTGCTTAATTTTGGCCAGCCTTAATTTCGGTCACTGGCCACTGTGCTATTCACACGAAAAATTATGTAAATCAACTAAGTACATCAAGATTAGTACATGACGGTTTATCGAGCCATACATAGTTCATTACATAATTTTCTACAAGAAAAAAATAACAACCGGTGACCGCAATTAAGGCGGGCGGAATTTAAGTCAGTTACAATACTGCTAAAAAAAGGGCAAAAATCAAAACCGTATAAAGCAACTAACTCTGCCAATGGTGCAGTTGTTCCCTGTATACGAAAGTGAAAAACAAAAATAATGAAAATTGACCATTATGTATTTCTTTTAACTTTGTTGAATTATAGTTTTTAATTACTATCCGCCAGATTCTTTCATTTCGTTATAAAAAATACATATTGACACAGAACGGCATCTTAAGTCTTTAAACCCGGCCCGTTTCGTATTGCGTCCAGCAGCCGGTCCACTAAACGCGTGTTCATGTTAGCACGTTGTTTAAAATTCTTAATAATGTTTTTTATTTGTACTTTTTGTTTTTAAAAATATCTTATTGTATTCCTTGTTTAAATGACATAAACTGATATCTATAAAACTTTATGCATATTTGTTTTAATTTCGAACTAATAAGGCAATAAACCCTAAAGGCAAAAAAAATCTAGTTGACCGTGATATTTGCAGTATTGAATAGACTATTTAAACAAAAAATTCGAAATTTTTCACTATAGCGGGTTAATAACAAAGATTAAAAACTGTATTTTAATAATTATTTATCAAATTACTTAATTTGGAACCTAAAAGCAAATTTTTAAAGGCTACAGTTGGTTAATTTATGTATATTTTGTGAAAAGGTGGAATTAAAAAAAATTCTGTGTTCTTATTTTGTTTTTTAAAAAAAGCACGTTATTTAATTTTCAGCGTCAGCCAGATATAATCAAACCATAGTTAGAGGTTAGCAAAACTCCTAAACTCTGTTTTAGTGATACTGAAAAAATTTCATCAAAAAAAATTTTGTTTAAGCTTTTATAACTTTTAAACACGCCGCGATCAATATGCAAATATCTCGCGTTGAAGTCCTTGTACTTTTGGCTACCTCCTGAAAAAAAGTTTTTCAAAAATTTTGGGGGCTTAGCCCAAAACCCCCAAATTTAAGGTCAATTTTTTCGGCCGAATTTCTAACTTTTTACCATTACGGGTCTTTACGTCTGAAAATTTTTGTGCATTATTGCCTATACCTTTCTGAGCTCAAAAATATATAATTTGTTAAGGGTAACCTACCTAGGTTGGTAAGCCCGAGAGGTTAAAGGGGGTCAATTTTACGATTTTTGCTAAAAATCTTTATATGGGGGACAGATAGTGCATATTTTGGCATCATGCTCAAAAATTGTTTGAGCCACAGGTTTGAAATCGGGGGATTTATGCGGGATTTTAAGCTCTACATTTTGATGATAGCCCTAAAAATTTTTGATGCCCTAAGGCAATGCAATGGCTGACCCTTAAAAATAAAACTTTTGACACAATTTTTCTTTATTGGCGAGTAATATACCATTTTAAAGTTCTCAACTGTGCCGCGATTTCAAAAATAGAAAAAAAAATTTGCTTTAAATCGTTGGGTAACCAAAATACAGACCCCTTTGTACCCCCAAAATTAGTAAGGGGTGATTTTTTTGTTTTTAGTATTTATAAGCCGTGTTTACATTCTTTTGAAAACTCTATGCCTGCTTATTTCAAAAATATTATTTTTAGGTTAAAAATTTTTTATGGATTACTCGGTTACATACTTCCAAATAACCTCAAATTTGAAAATGGTAATTTTGCCATTTTTTCATTTTAAGTCACGTGTTCTAGACTCATATAATTAAGCTCTCGACGCACTTATTTCAAAAATATATAAATTTTTTAAATTTTCCTCAGTGGTTACCCAATTTTGCACCCATCAATGTACCCCCTAAAATTCTTAAGAGGTGATTTTATTATAATACCATTATGTTTGTACTCGTATCAAAGCTTCCAACACACTGATGTCAAAAAATTATTTTTAACTCAATTCACTCAAATGGTTACCATTTTAACAACCGAGAATGTACCCCCAAAATTTTTAGTGGTCATTTTCATATATTTATTATAATACCGTCTTGTTTGTAATTTATATGATAGCTCTCGACACGCTGATGTCAAAAAAATTGTTTTTAACTCGATTCACTCAATGGTACCCTCCACAATGAATCTTCAAAAAAAATGAAAAAATAAAGCAAAACAAAAAACCCTACTTTAACAGGTATTTTGTTTGAAAACAAACTCCAAATGGAATTACTATTTGTTTTTAGAACGGTTATTACCGTATAGCCATCGTGTTCATTGAAAAATAAATTGCTGAGTTAAACGTCAGTTTGAGCTAATGGTATCGTCTAGAGGGAATCTTGTTTGTCTAATCTTTACAATTGCTGTAAAATCAATTAGAGAGTCATTTTAATCCTTTGAATTTTAACGCACCCGCCTACAGTGAATCATAAATGTTTATCGTTGGGCTGCACCTGTTTTGGTCCGCGAGGATCAATTCATTTATGTTTTATTGCGTTAAACATTTGAAAGATGCTTCTTGTTAATTTATACCATCAAAAAGCTTGTTTAAATTTCAAAATACTACAAAATATCTAAATATTTTTTGTTTAGGAGAATGTCTTCGTATGTTTCGCGGTCACAGAGGTCCAGTCCATTCATTGGCCGTAGACGAGGAGGGTCGAATTCTTTTTCCGGCTCCACTGATTGCTGTATTCGATCTTGGGATATCGAAAAAGGAGAATGTCTCAAGGAACTGTTGGGTCACGATCAACCCATTACAACTCTTTTGGTATTTTTAATCAAATTGTTATTATAAATTATTCGAACTCACTTCTTATAGCTAGTATAAACACAAACAGACACACGCGCGAGTATGCACGCACGCACACATACACACGCACGCACGCACACACGCACGCACGCACACACGTTAATATATATCAATAATGAAATAATGTCAAGAATTCCATAATTGTGATTATGGTCGATGGAGCTTAGGGAACGTGAAACTGAAAATAAAAATAGCGAGCTTGGGGCCCTAAATGGGGACCTTGGAGCCCTAGGTTACGAACTTTTAGCCGAAAATCAAAATAGCTAAAACCTATACCTAAGCGAAACCTAAATCTAAGCTTAAACGAGTTTTTTAAGGGCTCTAAGTTGCCATTATTTGCGGCTCCAAGCTCCAAGTTCCTAAGAAATTCTCAAGGCTCCAAGTTTTTCTATAAACAGCTCTAAAACCCCTACCATGGTTCTTGGGCATTGTTGAAAGCTATTTAGATGTAGTTGCGCTTTTGTATATAATATTGCTGAGCCAATAAAAAAAACTTTTTGTAAACAAAGCAAAAACCGCTACAATTTTTTATCATGGGTGGCGCGGGAGCGCCACGGGGCGATTTAGCCCCGTGGCGCGCCGAGCCAACCATTATTAGAGAACGTGGGTAAATTTTGAAATTCGGAACCTTCTTTTTTTCTTCTTCTTCTTCTTCTTATTATTATTATTATTCCAACGCTCCATCTTTAAAAGCGATATTCCTCATTCGTTACTGATTGATCAAAAATAAACATGGGCTCATAGAAAGAAGAAGGAATTACGCAACTTTCTTAGGAAGCACATTTTTCATTTAGGTCCTTGTTATTGATTTATTGATCAAAATAAAAATTTGAAAAATACCTTTGTTTTGCTGGCGATTGTTTTTGTTGGGTCTTTTTTAATATAAAATGTTTTTTTGTTGTTTTTTGTTGTGGGTGTTGGCTGGTTTTGTTTTTGTGTTGGGCGATGGTGGTTAATTGTGATTTTTTGTTTTGTTGTTGGGGGTGTGTGGTTGTTTGTTGAGGATGATTGGGCGTGGGCTGCCGCCGGCTTTTTTTTTTTTATATTTGTTTTTTGTTTTGATTTTTGTTGTTTTGGTTTTGGCGTTGGGATGGCGCTGGGTTGGTTGTTTTGTTGGTCTGTTTTTTTTGTGCGGTTTTTTTGGTGGTGTTGGTTGTCTGCTCTGTCTCTTTTGTTGCGCTGTTTTGTGCGGTTGGGGTTTTTTTTGTCTTTTTTCTTTTTTTTTGTCTTCTGGCTTGTGTGCTTCTGGTTGCGTTTCTTCTTCTTTCTTGGTGTTTTTTTTGTCTGTCTGGGTTGCTTTGTGGGCGTTGGTTTTTGAGAGGAGGGGTTCGTTTCTTTCGTTCTCTTTGGTTGGCTCGGCGCGCCGGGGCTTCGCGTGGCGCTCCCCGTGTATTGTGCGGTTTTTGCTTTGTTTGTTTTTTTTTTGGCTCAGCAAATTAACAGCCTGCACAGGGATATAATGATCAAAATAAAAAATGAAAAACTCCCAACCGCACAATAACAGCCTTTTGGCAACAATAAGGATTGTACAGAGCAGACAACCAACATCCTTTGGTGGGTGTGGTTGTTGTTTGGTTTTGGGGTTTTTTTTTTGTTTTGGGTGTTTTTTTTTTGTTTGTTTTTGTTTTTTTTTTTTTTTTTTGGGTGTGTATGTGTGTGTGTTGGTTTTTCTATATTTTACTCATAAAAAACCGCACAAAAAAAACAGACCGGTTTTAATTGGTGGCAGAAACGGAACCAGTTCCCAGCGCCATCTGCTTCAACTGCGCGGAAAAAAAGGGGCATGAATGGCGGGACGGCGAAAACAACAGAGTACTTTTTTTAATTCTTGCATTACTGATGACAAAATTAATTCAAAGTTTTATTTATTAAAAAATAATGATAAGCGTCGGTGGCGCGGAGCGCCACGCGCCGGTAATCATCGGTGGTGCGGGGTTTCATACTGAAATTTAACCCACAGCACCGCGCCAAGGGCTTTTTTTGGGGTGTGTTTCGTTTTTGTCGTGTGTGGTTTGTTTGTGCGTTTCTTCTATACTTAGAGAACGTGAGTAACTTTTGTAATTCGTGTTCATCATCTTCTTATTATTTGACGCACGGCAATCGCGCCAACTACATTTAGAGAACGTAGGTAAACTTTGTCTGAAGTGCAACTGCACCGCACTAACTATAATCAAACAACGTGGGTAAATTTTGTAATTTAAATTCATCTTCTTCTTCTTATTATTTTTTATTTAAAAAAGTATATCTCGGCAACGGAATGTTTATAAACATATTTCGCGCAGCTAAAACTATAGTTTATTAGGCTATTTTTTTAATTTAATTCAAAAAAGTGGTAGACTAGCTTTGAAAAATGCTCTAAGAATAGAGCGGGAAAAAGGGGCGATTTTTCACCGGGCGTATGTTTAGACAGAAAAGATGTGGACTAGGCTGAGATGGACATTATGTGGACTATACGAAATTTGCATTTTGTTTGGCCAGCTGCTCACTAAATAAAAATTTCTACCATATGATAATGATTTGTTTATACATTGATCTAATCACACAGCATTGTTGCATGTTTTTTAGTTTGATGAAATGTCAATTTAAAAAATCATACTCACAGCAATCTTTGACAAGCGCGAAATCGCCACTTTTTCAAATTTATAGTTGTTTTTTACACATACAAATATAACCTTCTAATTGAAAAAGTGGCGATTTCGCGCTTGTCAAAGATTGCTGTGAGTATGATTTTTTAAATTGACATTTCATCAAACTAAAAAACATGCAACAATGCTGTGTGATTAGATCAATGTATAAACAAATCATTATCATATGGTAGAAATTTTTATTTAGTGAGCAGCTGGCCAAACCAAATGCAAATTTCGTATAGTCCACATAATGTCCATCTCAGCCTAGTCCACATTTTTTCTGTCTAAACATACGCCCGGGGAGAAATCGCCCCTTTTTCCCGCTCTATTCTTAGAGCATTTTTCAAGGCTAGCATAAATGTATTATTATGCTTAATGCAAAAAATGAACAAACATAATTAATTTTCTTGGCATATTCTTTTTGCGGCGGGACACCGGACACGCAAGTTTTTATATGCGTGTTCGTAGTCAGGATTGTTGTTATGTTAAATAACAAAACTAATGTTACTTGTTACCATTCGTCCCAAAGGTTTTCAAAGCCATAATAATAAATAGAAACCATATAAACGTAGATTATTGCTAATGGAAAATGGAAAACCAGTTGGAAAATGTTACCTGAGAGATATGCCATTTTTAATTGAAAATAACTTGTTGCTTGACACAAAAAATGGTTAAAAAGATTATTTTTATAGGTTGAAGGGAAATTTTTGTATAGTGGCAGTGCTGATCGGGTGGCTAAGTCTTGGGTGATCGAGTTCGGTGATTGCGCCAGAACGTTTTCCGGTCATAAACACAGCGTCAGTTGCCTAGCTTATCACGATGGAATATGTAAATAATTTATTTACGTTTTTTATTTTATAATTGATTTATTATGTTTTTCAAGTTTTAACTTGTTGTCGTTACTGCCTTTTTCCCGGTTAAAACCGTAAAATCTTCATTTTACGGTGGGAATCTACGTCTAACCACTGTAGTGCGTGATCTTCACCGCAGTAAACTTTAGGCATCACATAGGTCGTACGTAGATCATGCCTAATACACTGTATCCGTGAATAAAATCGGCATATTTCTACCGTACAGATTTAGCCATTTCAATTTGCTCACTCACTGAGCACAAATTACGCACAAAGTACGACCTAGGTCATACGTAAAGTTAACCGCGGTGAAGTTTACGTTTCACAATGGTTAGACCAAGATACCACCACCGGAAACGAAGGTTTTACTGCGCTAATACCAAAGTATCACTGAGGTGATATGAAACTTTCACGGTTGTAACTGGGAAAAAGGCAATTACGGGAACGGGTCAAGCTTTTCCACTGCCGAAAAGTTAGAACATATAACAATTAAACGAAACTTTATTTTTTATCAAAGGGCGTTCGGCGTCGTGGGGCCCATTTTGGACGGTCCATTTCAGGATTTAATATGTAACAACGAATTTGAATGAAAAATGATCACATTCTATTAAAAACTATCCATTTTATTCTGTAAAGGTAAATTTTGGTGTAAAACTATTTTGCTGCTTTAAAAAAAGAATAGTTCTTTGCATATGCAAATGTCGCGCAGTAGCGCGCGAGAGTTTTTCGTACGAGTCTGACCGTTTTATACTAACGGAATAAACTGGATAACGACTAAAATATTGTAAAGGCTCCAGTACCGAATGCATTTTAGCAGCCTTAACCTGGGTTAGATTTGGTTATTTTTCAAATGTCAAAAATTTTTTGTTGTAATACATAAATCCACCACCGGTGACTCGCATATAGTTATTATAAAATTAACCAAGTATAAGTATAATCAAAGTACGTACTCAATAAGGTAAAATCGCTTATATTTATAAAAATATAAGATCACTAAGCTACATCAAAATTAAAGATACGGTGCGGTAAATCTTTGTGCTAAATACACACCATTTTTTACCACTAAATATAAATTGGTTTCGATAAGTTTCATGGTTTTATCATGGACTGCGAATTTCAAAAATAAGATTTTTAAAAATTAAAATTTACGAATTAAGTCTTTACTTTTTGGATTATAAAAATAACCGTTTGGTGCTAAAAATAAACTAAAATTAAACTATTTTTGAGTAGGTATGAGGTCTTTGGTACCGTAAACAGGTAAATTAGAGCTGTAAAAAAATTTTTGGGCACTTATGGAGTCGCAAAAATGGAAACTTTGAGCTCAATATAAAAAAATAGTTTAGTGGTTGTAGGTTTAGGCTTTTGCTTAGGTTTAAAGATATGATTTAACGATTTTACACTTCCAGTTCCAAGTTCCCATTTTCGGCTCCAACGACCCTAAATCATTTTCAAAGAATAAATTAGCTTATTTGTTATCCGATATGCGATGTTTAAATGTTTTAGAAAGCTCTTAGTCCTGTTTGATTTTTAATCCCTAAGTTATAGGCGTCTTATACTAACCAGAAAGGATTATATGATAAAAAATGTTTAAGAATTAAAGAAACGTAATCTTATTCACTGCTCGAAGCACGAGTTTCATTAAGTTTTTTTAATTGAACTTTAGTATATACTGGTTGTGGAGATGGTGTGGTTCGAGCATTCGACGTCAAATCTGGGTTGCTAAAAAGGGTTTTTCGAGGACATGCTTACACTGTCAACTGTATGAAGGTACTTTTTGCTAAGTTTTTATTTATGATATGCCAATTACATCGCAATTTTTGAGCGAAATCACTGTTTATTATTACTGATTTTAATAAACGGAATATCAAACGTTTGGAATTTGTCAGTTGTCACCGGTGTGAACCTGTTCCAAGGGCTGGTTCACACCGAAGTGGTAGCTGACAAGTGACGCGTTCCAGCGCGCGTTTACATAGGTTTTGTAATATTCAAAACAAAATCATTTTCAACCATTACACTAAGAATTTATACGATCATATATGGTTTCCGATCCTTACTGATGTACATAAGTGAGATTGAGGTCTGAAGAGCGCGCACAAAATACTGAACATTCCAATACTAAACTAAACATCATATTGAATGTCCAATCAGTTGCGTGCAAAGCATGTTTGTGCAAATTAAACGACATCGTATGCAAATGATTGTGATTTTCTGAGATTCAGGAATTTATTTTTTGTTATATAATGGACTTATGTAATCCCATCCGAATATACTTGCGATACATGCCTGGTGTTTGAGAAAATTTTTACAGAAGTCAATATAAAAACTTAATTTCTAATTTTTTTAGATTTGTAGCGGAAAACTGTTTACGGGTTCTTTTGATAAAACAATTCATATATGGGATTTAAATAAAATCAAAAATGCTGCTGATCCAGAAAAATGAAATAAAACTTACTAATTTTATATTTAATTAACTTCAGGTGACATAAAAAATTTTAACAGTAAAGTGTTTATTTTATATGTATATTAAAAGTATTTTTTTACTATTTTTTTCTTTTTTACTTTTACTTTATTAGGTAGGTGGTTTTATAAAAAAACGTGTAAAAACGTAAAAAACGTGTAACAAACAACGCTTGAGGCTGGTTTACACTGGAGTGTCAGCCGACAAGGGAAGCACTGCACACACACTGTTCACACCGCAACAACGATCACGGTGTAATGAAGTAAACGCGCGGTGGAACGCGTCACTTGTCAGCAACCACTTCGGAGTGAACCAGCCCTTGGAACTGGCTCACACCGGTGACAACTGACAAGTAACAACGCATTCCGCGCTCGTTTATACCGTTACATAACGCTTGTCGCTGGATTTAGGGTCGATAGAGCCTTTGGAACTTGGAGCTGGAACTTTGAGCCAAAAATAAGGAACTTGGAGCCGTAGGTGGGAACTTGGAGCCCTAAGTTGGGAACTTGAGCCTAAAATAAAAATCGCTAAAACGTGTACCTAAGCCTAAGCGAAGCCTAAATCTAACCTCAAACCATTTGTTTCTTAAAGGCTCCAAGTTCCTAAAAATTCCGATGGCTCTAGGTTTCCTGTTTGCGGCTCTAAAGACCCCGTACCCTGTCGCTGCGGTTTGAACGCGTTGTCACTTGGATGTAAACTAGGCCTTAATCTCATGATTATATTATTAAGTGCCGTGTGTGTATGTGACATTTAATTAAATATGTTTGTAGTCATAATCGAAATTATCAAAGAGCTTTGTATAAAGAACAAAGGATGAAACGTACAAATAGTGTAAATGCAAAAATATAGTAATTTGCAATTTAATGGATTTCTGAGGATTCATTAGTAATTAGATTAATTAATTTCGTTAGTTTAATTAATTCATTAGTAATTAGACTAATTAAACATTAGCCAGTATTTTTCTATTCCAAAAAACTTTTACAGTTTATAAAAAAAAATTTTAAGTATAATAACACTACCAAAAATATAACTTTTTCTATATATTTAAAAATTGTTTTCGTAAATTTTACCACGCCTTTGTACTTGATTATGTAATGTATTTAAAATGTTTTTGTAAGCTTTATTTGTATTGTGTATGTTTTAGCTTTTTCCTGACGAAGAAACACGTTGTTTGTTTCGAAACGTAGAAAGAATAAAAGTTTTATCAATTTGAGGATAACGCCCGAAATTAATTAATCTAATTCAAAATATAGTAAATTATTATTACTGTGCAAAAATGTTAAATATTGTATGAAATTTAATTTATAGTTTTATTTATGCAGTTTAGCATGTGCACATTTCAAAAGTATAGCTGGAGTAAGTTTGCAGTTTGAAAACGTTTGAAGTTCCAAAACCAGATAAACACTCCCAACTAATATTCATAGTAAACTGCCCATTAAAACATAGCTTCTATATGTATTGTAGTTGATGTTTGGTATAACTTGCATACTATTACTTACTTACTGGATGGGGATATTACAAATTGATGTTTATTATTATCCACTTTTAACTCAATTGAAAATAATGTATATAGTTCTAAGCATTGAAAAACGTTAGATTTTGTATTCAAATTTATTTTTAAAAAATCTGATTTGCTACCACCAATAATACACATTTTTGTTAAATAATTTGCTACCACCAATAATACACATTTTTGTTAAATAACTTTTATTTATATATATACTTGAATGGCATGAACCGGTGGTGTTTTACACCCACTTGTAATGGTACGAAACCTTTAAAGCGGTAAATTGAAAACTTGAAGCTGTCGAAAGAGGAACATGGTCGCGAAAATCGAAGGTTGGCGTCTATATAAAAAATAAATTAGGTTTTTAGGCGATGGTTTAATTTTAGGGATTTCAAATTTTTAAGTCCGAGCTCTTTTTTTCAAGTTTTTTATTTTAAGTTTCAACTCTTAGCTCCGTCGGCTTCAAGTTCCCTAAATCAGTGTGATTGGCTTTTTTTGTTAGTTTTATATTATGTTACATTATATGAGAATTTTATTTATTATAAATTTTAAGCTTACCGCAACACACTAACATCTAGAAGTCGATAAGTTCAGTGATTTAAAACGCAGTTTATAATTTGTGTTTTTTTAATAAAAATTTTTGTTAGATGTGCGTTGTTGTAAATATTCATGTGTAAATATTTTTTAAATAAAGATTCTTGTGTGGGTGTTTGGGGGTGGGTTTTGTTGTTTGTTGTTTTTTTTTTTTTTTTTTTTTTTTTTTTTTTTATTTTTTTTTTTTTAATTTTTTTTCCTTTTTTTTTTTTTTTTTTTTTGTTTTTTTTTTTTTTTTTTTTTTTTTTTTTTTTTTTTTTTTTTTTTTTTTTTTTTTTTTTTTTTTTTTTTTTTTTTTTTTTTTTTTTTTTTTTTTTTTATTTTTTTTTTTATATATTTTTTTTTATTCTTTTTTCGTTTCTGACTTTGTTGTCCTATTTTTTAGTTTTTTTTTATTAATGTGATCGTTACAAATTCAATAATTACATACTAACTGATAGATAAGATTTAACCGATTTCTGAGGAGTATTCATGATAATATCAAAAATATATAATACTATAATATAGTATTATATATTTTTGATAATATAATAATGAAATGATGGGCAATTTTTGAATGAATGAATGAATGAATGAATGAATGAAAGAATAAATAAATCTTTATAACATACAAACACAATACAGCAATGGACATAGAAAAAAGCGTTTTAGGTAAACACAAAAAAACACAAAAAATCAAAGCAATTTACAAAACACATTGGTTATTAAATATTGTCCTTGCTACATTGTGGTGTTGTTATAAAAGAAGGGAACACAGAGCCTTAAAAGGCTGCTTAAGTCTGCATTAATTTTAAAAGTTTTTCAAAATTAACAGATTCAATTTGTTTTTTAAAACAGTTTATTGATTTGGATTTTACAACAGATTCTGGCAAAAAATTCCAGTATTTGGCCACTCTTACAGGAAATGAGTTTAGTAAAATGTCTTTATTTGCTTTTAATATTTTTAATTTTAAAGTATGGTCATTTCTACTTTTGTAATTCCCCCATGAAAAAAATCAGAAAAATTTAGGTCAGAAAGATTTTTAACTATCGAAAAGCACATTTTTAAGTCAGAATGTATCCTTCTTTCTTCCAGAGATTTGAGGTTTAAATATTTAAGACGCTCAGAATATGATAAATTTCTGTTTAGACCACATTTAGCAAAAATTTTTTTTGTAAAAGTTCGCTAAACACGCTGAATCCAGTGGATATCTTTTGAAAGAAAAGGGGACCAGACTGGTGCGCAGTATTTTAATTTAGGAAGTACAAATGATTTATAAGCTTTTAGTAATGCGGCTTTATTTTTTGTTTGAAAACAGCGCAATATTATGTTTTGAACTTTAAATGCATCTTTAGCTGCAGATACACAATGTTTAGATGTTTTTAAAGACTTTGAAACTAATACGCCAAGGTCCCTAGCGTCTGAGCGAACTTTTAACAATTTTCCTTCGAAAAATAATGGAAGTTTTGGATTATTATGTCCTACATGTACCACACAGCACTTATGTACAGCAGTTTGAAATTGCCGAGTGTAAGCCCAATCAATAAGTCGATTTATGGAGTTTTGTAAAATGATATTATTTTCCGTTGGCTCACGAACTTTGTACAATTTGACATCGTCTGCAAATAACTTGCAGTTTATGTCCGGTATTATATCGACCAATGATTCAATATTTGTGTTTATTAGGTTTGAAACAATGATTTTACTTTATTCTTTTAAATAAAACGTTTTAAAATTAACTAAGCAATTTAGCAAAACATTAGAAATTTTAACATCCAAGGCATATCTAAAGGTGAACGTTAAAAGCATAAGGCATATCATATCATTAAAGTGTTTCCGGTTTCTCTTGTCTAAGGCATATCTATGTTTAAAGCATATCATTAAAGTGTGTCCGGTTTTTCTTGTCCAGCTGCTAAAACAATTCTGACTTTCTCACTCCATTTTTACCGACATCGCCGAGTGTTTTACTTGTTTAAAAAAAACTTTTAAACAAAATTGTCGAATATAAAAAACCACAAAAATCATTATTAATTTGTATTTTCCAAAACATTAAAAAACCTGCGGTCGCAACAAAACTTAAATTTTAGCAAAGTTAATCTGGGCAATAGAAGCGTTAATTTTTTTAAAAACACACTAATTTATCGTTTTGACTTCTGGCTATGGAAGTTAATATTGCTTTTTTAGGTTGAGCATTATAAAAATAAAAAAAATTGAAAAATTTTTCGAAAATAAAGCAGTTTCACGAGAAAATTCCGTGTATTCGTTCAGACAGATAGTATGTAGACTAAAATGATGGACTGCTGGAAGGGTTCATAAAAAATACAGCTGCTTTATGATCGTTGGAGCTGATGTAAAAAATATGGAGCTACACCTCAGAGCCAAAAATGGCAAACTTGGAGGTGGGAATGAGCAACTTGGAATCGCATATTGAAATCTTTAAAACCTATCCCTATACCTAAGTCTGTCTAAACTTAACTTCAAACCAAGCCATTTTTTTATACTTTTTATAACTTAACTTCAAACCAAGCGAATCAGTTTTTGCACTTTCGGCACCAAGTTTCCATTTTTACGAGTTCGAATTATTAAAAAAATTTTGACGGTTCGTTTTTTTACTACGGCTCCAAAAACTCCGCAAAATACATTCTACTGAATTAAAAAATTAAAAAGCGGCAATTTCGTGATTATCAAACTTTGCAGTAACCTTCCTTTTTCATTTCTTATTTCATGCAACAAGTTTACATCTTTTTTGTTAAAACAAACAACGGTGAAATTGCTTTTGTTCCTGCTTTTCAGATAGTAGGAAAATAAACTGCAAATTGGTTGCGTAGAAGAAAAAAAAGCAAACTTTCTTGCTTTTAAAAAAATAATAACCACTTTAACATAAATCCATAATATCATAAAAAATAATACAAAACTAAAAGCAACTGATAACTTTTTTTATAACTGTTTTTTTTTCATCTTAACAGTCATGTTCCGACAATTTATTTCTTATAATTGTCGAAGCTTAGACACATTTTTCATTCTTTATTATGTATGATCCAAGAAACTAATTGGACTGATTACTGCGAGACCATGAATTTCAGGACACTTGCATGACAGTTTTTCGTGATTTTCTAGTTTAACACAGCAATAAAATCGTATTTTTTTATTTATTTTGCTTTATTTAACGTGCTGAAAAAGGTTAATCTTTATGTTTTGCTGAAATTGCTAAATTTGAATGATTATACAGTTTTTTGTTACCGTAATATGTATAAAGCAATATTTTCTAAAATTTTTTAACAATATTTCATTCAAGCTTTTTTTATTTATAAATGATATACTTTTCTAATAAAAACATATGATGCGCATGAAGGTTCTACCAGTGTTAATACCAGTATAGAGTCAAATATTTAGGTTAATATCAGTATACAATCAAGTTATACATAAGCAAATGAAGTAAAGGTCTTGTACCTTAAAATAGTTTTATGAGGTTTCCGTTTTAATTTCACCTGTCCCAAGAGTGACATAACTTTTTGTTAATCAATAGAAACCACGAGCGCCCAGCTGAGCCCACCTACTAGAATTTTAACTAGCCGGTCCTTGTCTTAAAAATAACCCGCTAAAATGTCATAAATTCTGAAGTTCCTTATTTGATTGTTTTAGCTACTATTAGTGACTGGTGTTCCGGAAGTTTTCTTTGACCGGAAGTAAATCCAGTAGTTTTTTCCTGATATCGTGTCAAGTTCAACTCGATCCGTGCTCCCGGAAGGACACCTAATTTCCGTTCTGAGAGCGTTAGCGAATGTGATTTAAGCGTATTTGAGTGTCTAAATACGGATTGCCCAAAATCCCATTAAGCTGTATGTGAACTAATTTCACAACCGAAAAGCGTGGGCGGATAGCGATCCAGAGCGGTGACGCAAAACAGGGGTCGGTCGCGGCTGAGTTTCTGAATCAAGTCTCTCACTCTCTTCTAAAACACTTATTGTAAACTTGCACCCGAAGGGCGGAGGCAAAATTAAAGTAAGTAAATTTTCACAATTTTTTTTTGAATTTAGCCACAGTTCTCGCAAATAATCAGGGAAGTGGTATTTTCATTAAAATATTTCATGGCATTTTAATATTTGAAATTGATTGTAAAAATTTTTGGGAGTGGCAATTTAAGCACAATTCGTCACAGGAGCTTGAAGCCATGCACAATGAAAACTTGGAATTCTTAAGAAAATTTTTTAAACTCAGATTTAGGCTTTGCTTAGGCTTAGGATTAGGTTTTAGCGTTTTTATTTTCGGCTTCTAGTTCTTTATTTTTGGCTCCAAATTCTAGCTCTTAATTACTTCAGCTTACCAATTACCACGGCTCCATTGACCTTAAAGTGTTTAGTGCGGAGTCAAACTTTTGTCTTTGATTTTGTTAATTTTTTGTAAAAACATTACTTCTGCCCCCAAAGCCCAAAAAAATTTTTTCAACAAAATATCTCCAGTGGTTCAGGAGTTATGATCCCACAAAAATGACGTTTTTCCACAATTATGTACGTGACAGATTGCTCAATGTGTATAACTATTTACGTTACAAATTATGCACTTAAAAAAGCGGCTACTTTTTACTTTAATTTGATACCTTGATCGTTAAGTTTGGTGCAATATTTGTCGAAATATTGCGCTTCTCGTACAAAAAACCTGCAAATTTTTTGTTAAAAACACCAAACGAGGGCAGTGATTTTGAGAAGTTTGCCCAACCTTTATTTCCTTTACTTCGTGTTTTTAGCGAAAAAAATCGAGGATTTTTTGTACGAAAAACAAAATATCTCGACAATTACTGCACTAATATTAACGATCTAAGAATCAAATTAAAGTAAAAAATAGCCGATTTCTTTAAGTAAATAATCTGTAACTTAAAAAGTTATACTCATTCAGGAATCTTTAACGTACAGAATTGTCAAAAAACGCCATATTTGAGGGGTTATAACTCCTGAACCACTGGATATATTTTGTTGAAAAAATTTTTGTGGGCTATTGGGGGCAGGGATAATGTTTTCACGGAAAATTATCAAAATCGAAGCAAAAAATGTGACTGCACACAGCACCTTTAAATCTCACGAAAAGAAATTCATAAACTTAACCACTGCTCTATGAAAACACATCAATGTTTAATTGAGTATAATGAGCAAAACAAACATTGACCCGGCGCAGTTTTTTTCTGTAAATCGTGAGCTACAAAAATGTATCTGTAACAGTTTGATTTCCTTGGTACGCGGTCTTTAGAGCCACAAGCAGAGAACTTGAAACCATTGGAAATTTTTGGGAACGTGGAGCCACAAGCAATGAGAACTCGGATCCTTTAAGAAAAAATGGTTTGGGCTTAGATTTAGGCTTCGCTAAGTCTTAGGTAAACGTTGCCCGCTTAAAATTTTTTTTAGTCCACATCATTTTTGTACAAAAACCATAGTTTAACGCAATTCGTGGAAATGAATGGCAGATAATTTTTTTATGCGATGGTGTGATGATACCAAAAAAATAATCTGACGTTAACTGCAAAAAGCTTATGTGATATTGTACTTTACGATTAAAGTTTTCGTTGTTGTAGAATGTTTGATGATCTTAATTGCAAGAACATTGTCAGGTATATGATGAACAGGGACATTCTGCTTACCTTTAGTATAAGGATCCCACCTACTTTTAAAAATAACACATAGTTTGTTATTTCTAAAAATTTATTAATTATTTAATTAACTAATTTAAGAGGCAATATTATAGTTTTTGTCGTAAATAGGTAAGAAACGTAACAAAAAGCATTAAACTTTTAAAATAACTTTTAACAAAAGCCACTATATGTAGTTTAAACTGTTTTCTGTTGTGGTTTCAGTACACAAATATGTCTGACAACAATAAATACATGAATAACTAACCCTTCGGTTAAGCAAACATTCCGTTTCTTTGTAGTTTTTCTAGACAGCTATGATAAATTACGACACGCCTGAAGTATAGATATAATTTTGGTGCACTGACGTCAGTATTAATCTATTACTGTGTTTGACGCTTAAATTTTGGTCTCATATTCACTTTTTCAACTTTATAATGGTGAATTGTCTTACATTTTGCCCAATTACAAAAAATGTTTTATGATATTGTCACTTCTGATTCTTGTGGGATTTCTTGATTGATAAAAACGAAAAAAAAAGATATAAATTCGTATTGCAATATTATCGGTTTTTAGAAAAAACTCCACCGCTCTCCTTTTATTGTTATAATGAACAGTTTTTGACGATTTTTAGACAATTCAATTCTATTAAATCTGAAAATTACAAAGAAACCGCATTGAAATTTGTTTTTAAATTAAAAATAGAATGAATTTATGGATTTCTATCTTTTAAAATTATTTTAGAATTACATTGTTAAGCTTTGGAATTCAAGGTATTTAATGTTTTTGAGCTTTGGTAGGGATTTCGGGCTATTGGAGCCGAAGGCACTTGGAGCTGGAACTTGAAACAATCCTTGGAAAATACAACAATAAGGAACAATAGGAAACAATAGCCGAAACTCGAAAGAGGGAGAACTTAATCCTAAGCCAGAACCTAAAATTAATCCTTTATTTATTTTCGGCTCAAAGTTCTCAAAATTTTCGGAAAACTTCAAGTTTCAAATTAAAGATCCGTTGCCGATTTCTAAAGAGAGTCCTAGAAAGCCTAAAGGCTCTCATTTTTGTACGTATAAGGAGTCTTGCGCTTGCGTCACGATTTTTTTTACAAAAATCTCCCTTTTTTAAAAGGCCCAAGCGTTATTTTCAAGAAAGGTCGGGACCTCCATAACTTGATATTAAAAGTTAAGATTAATAAAAAGAATTCACATCTTGAAAAAAGTAATATGTAAAAAATTATTAATAGATATTTTTAAATAAAAACATAAACATGTAAAAAATTATTAATATATATTTTTAAATAAAAACATAAACATGGCAATAAATATAATATTTTTGGTAGGTAAAAGTTTTATTAAAAATAGTTTTTTGGTTTTGTGTTTAGGTCTTCGTTCCTCAAAATAAAAAAAAACTACTTTTTTACTTTAAAAAGTGTTCCAGTCCAGGTCTGGTATCCGGTTGGTGTAAAATTGTACCTATTTTTTAAAACTAATTTTCAGTTGGTTACTTTTGATGGTTTTTTATAAACTTTAAAAAAAGAAACTTAAGAATAAAATACTTTCAAAATAAAATAATTTTTAGTGTTATTTTAAGTGTAATTTTTGTCATTCAAAATGCCAAATAACTCTTATTTCCTTCATTTTTTGGAAGTAATATTAAGTTGTGCAAATAAAATTACCAAACTATGGCACTTTACTGAATTTGATATATCGCCAGTTTTATAACCGATAACCTAAATATAAATATTTTTAATAGCTCTTAATCCTGCTCTTTTTTAATGGGAAACAACACTATGGTTGAATTATGTCTGGCTAACCTCGTTAGTTTGTATGAGAGAAAATGAGAGGACCAATTAAAATTGAGCGGTTATGACGTTTGCTTTTTTTAAACGAATAAAAACTCATATTTTTTTAAATAATAAAAAATGCAGTTTTTGTTCCAAATTGAGTAATTTGATAAATAATTATTAAACTATGCTATCTATTCTTTAATATTATACCGTTTTTGTTGAAAAAATTAAATGGTTTTATAGTTAAATACTGCAAATTATCGAGGTAAGCTAGGTTTTATTTGCCCATAGCATCGTACTATAAAAAACAGGCAACGTACGTACTACACTGTGCGTAGATAAAATTTTCATAAATGAAATACTAACTGACTGCTTTAGACGACTATGATAACCAAGACGACTGCGGCTCTGTTGGTATGCTTGTGGGCGCTGTTGGCTCTGGAGGACTCTGCTCAAGGAGTGGTGGTGCGCAGCGGGTTCAGCCCCCACTTCCGCCGTCTCCCTCCCCTGGACCAGGAAGTGCTGCGACTGGCGAAGAAAAAACGGAATCAGGACAAATTCAACCGCGATTTCCGTGACTACCAGCCCATGCCTTTCGGTAAGCGCAGCAACGACGACGAAAAAAAAGCCGCCAGTGATTACCATCCCCTCATGTTCGGTTGACTCAATGCTCAACACTCAATGAATTCACAACCAACTGAACACGTTAAAGCAACTCCAACTCGGCGTCGTTTCATTTTCGATGGAAATTTAACTTTAATACTATTCTTTGATTGGTTTTTTACAAAATTTTAAAACTAAGCAGAAAAAAAATTGAATTGAATATAATTATTTGTGATATATTATAAAAGTTTTCTCCCTATATATCAGTTTATAAACCATAAGTTGCAAATGAAAAATTTGTCAAATACAATATCCGAGATAAAAATACTTATTAAAATGTAAAACGCCAAAATTAGATGACATATATACATTGGGAAACATTTAGAATGTTAATCAATTTACAATTATACACTTTATAATGTTTTTGTGCTCAAAATCAAATGAATATTGTTGTCTTCAATTAGTTATTTTAGGAAAAATTATCTATGAAATTCACTATCTAAAAAATAAGGTCTTAAAACCATTTTAGGTATTTGGTGCAGTCACCATTATTATTCTTTTTTTCTGAAATTTAATTTAGGTTAATTTAATTTAGAAATATTGACATATTTATATACTTATTATAATTTAAAATAAAATTTAGTTTAAAACTATTCCAAACAAATAATTTAGTACAAAACAATATTTTAAAACCAAAAAACTGAAATATTGGAACTAAAAATTTAAGTTCTAAAGCTTTTCTATTTCCTGACACTTACATTTTCTTTTTTAAAAACAAAGTATATTCACACTTTGTCTTTTAGATTAAACAACAAAGTGGCTTTAAATATAGCGAAAATTACAAAATGCATTTTATTAATAAAGAAAAGTTTTATAAATTTTTTTGCCTGCTACAAAAACGAGTCCGTTTTTACAAAAAAACTTTGTATTAGATAAATTATTATTATAACATATCATTTGTTCATAACGGATTTTTTAAAATTGTATCAAATTGTAATATGTATATACAATACATAATCAAAAATTCTATAGTGAAACATGGGCATATATTTGTTATGGTCCCAGTTGCACCCATAGCTTACGTTTCAACGAATAAGTTTTATCAAAAGTATTTATTGGTTATGTCTATCTCTTGTTTATATTTAGTTGTGGTTCGAAATTTTTGAAATAAAGCGCATTTGGAAAACTTCACAAATCAATAAATCTATAGAAATGATACCACTTAAAGCAAACTAACTACGCTAAAAATTCTATAGTGCGTCAATTTTTTTAAAATTTTTTGCTAAAATTCAAATAAAACCAACTTTTTCTAATTTTTTCTTATTGAATGAGAATAAATATGTAATCTTTATGTAATAAAATTGGCAAAGTTGGCTTATTGTTATTGCAAAAACACGAGTAAAATGTTTAAAGGTCTAAGCCAAAATATTTATTTATGGTTTTTTAATTGAGGTTGCAAAATGCCTATAAAATTTACCTATAAAACTTAAAATAAAGCCAAATAGATGAAATGGTTATTTATAACAATTTGTAAGTGCGGTGCGGAGTCAAACTTTTTGTCTTCGATTTTGAAAAGTTTTTTTTTGTGAAAACCTTACCCTTACCCTTACTTTCCCAATAGCCCACAAAAATTCTTTCAACAAAATATCTCCAGTGGTTATTACCTCCCAAAAATGGCGTTTTTCGACAATTCTGTACGTGAACGATTGCTCAATAAGTATAACGATTTGAGTTACAAATTATGCACTCAAAAAAGCAGCTACTTTCTACTTTAATTTTATACCTTGATCGTTAAAATTCTTGCAGTATTTGTCGAGACATTACGTTTCTCGTAAAAAAAACCTTCGATTTTTTCGTTAAAAACACGAAGTGAAAAAGAAAAAAAGTAGGGCAATTCAGAAAATTCAGAAAATCAATGCCGTTGTTTGGTGTTTTTAACGAAAAAATTTCGGGTTTTTTCTACGGGACACGCAATATTTCAGCAATTACTGCACCAATCTTAACGACCAGGGTATGAAATTAAAGCAGAAAATAGCCGCTTTCTTTGAGTGCATAAGTTGTAACGTGAATTGTTATACCCATTAAGCAATCTTTCACGCACAGAATTGTCGAAAAACGCCACTTTTTGGGGGTCATAACTCCTGAACCACTGGAGATATTTTGTTGAAACAATTTTTGTGGGCTATCGGGTGCAGGGGTAAATTTTTCACAAAAAATTATCAAAATCGAAGACAAAAAGTTTGACTCCGCACGGCACCTTTAAGTAAAGAACATGAAGCCCTCGAAATTTTTTTGGAACTTGGAGCTGCGAAACACAGAACATGAAACGATAAATAAAAAAATGATTTGGGCTTTGATTTAGGCTTTACCTTAGGCTTATGTAGGTATAGGTTTCAGAGATTTTAATTTCGGTTCCAAGCTCCCCATTTACAGTTTTAAACTTCCAATTTTCGGCTTCAAGTTCTAGCTCTTATTTCGCTTAGCTCCAACCACCCTAAATTCTGACTTTAGCTATAATAAAAATCTTAGGATACGAGATTTAATCAGTAAGTCGTTTTTAGTAGTTAGCATGAGTAAGATGTTGAGACTTTTTATTGTGGCTACCGGTTTGTTTGTCAGCATGAAGCGTGATATAAGTAAGAGCTTGAATAGTAAAAAGCGCGACTGAATTTGTCTGGTACTGAAAAAAAGTATGTAGTCAGTTGTTCGCAAGAAAAATAAGAAGGTAAAATACGGTCCATTATAAATTTTAAATTTTTACATTAATTAATAGTATCACCTTAAAATGAAAGGGATTCACATTAAGTTTAATAGAAAAATTATTCCTTATTGCTCCGAGAAAATGCTTTTTGCTGGAAATGTTAAATTGTTTTATTCTTAAATAATAAATTCAATAATGTAAACCAGAACAACTAGGTTCGATTTGCCTGAGTCTTTGGTTCGAAAATTGGGCAAAAATACTAAACGTACTAATACTGAACGGAACATCAAAATGATGAATATCCAATCAGCTGCGACCAAACCATGCTTATGCAAATTAATCCCTTTGGATTTTTGAGGCTAAAAAAGGGCGTCTGAAACCGGAAGAAGAACGCGCCATTTTAGCTCAATGTTAAACTGTTGTGCCGTGGCCGGTGCCCGCCCATATACATTGAGACGTTAGACGCGTTAAACAGCGATAAGCGTAGCAAAGTTTTGAAAGTCAACCAATGTACGCAAATGATTTATTACGTGAGATTTATAAATTGGATTGCAAATCATATCCGAACGTTCTCTTTTTGAGAAAAATGGACATATTGTAATCTTAAAATTGTGGTATGTTATACAGTTTTTGCATTCAGCTGGGCTGGCTGTTTGGTCACTTTTGCATTTATCATTATTTGCTAAAATCATTAAATTCCTTCCATTTCTTATTTTTAAAATGGTTTTTAAAGAGTTTTTGCATTAAAAGACAAGTATCCACAATGAGTCGAGAAATATAATTGATAGTTAGTTAGTAATAAAAATATAAACACTCAGAAATATTTTAAAAAAGAAACTGAATGGCTTATTTATGTTTTCTGTATTTAATGGAAAAAATAAGCTAAAATAAATTAAGTAACTACAAAACAAAGAATTTAATTTTTAAATACGGTCTAATTCGACTTAACTCGTTACCGAAATCCATTTTTAAAGCTCCCCGTTGTGAAACATTTATTTCACGGTGTATTATTTTTGTCAAACAGTGGTTAAAATTTTAGTAGTTTTATTGATTATTTTTTGTTGATTCTATTTTAAATGAACAAAATTAAAAAAACGTTTTTAGCATTTATTAATTTCCAAAAAAATCACTTTTTACTGGCCTTTCAGCACTTTTAAGCTCAAATGCGGGTAGCTTTCTCTGGTTTTGTTTTTCTTCCGGTTTCTTTAGTTTATTGTTGCAAATGCATTGAGCAAATACAAAAAAAGACGTCTGTTTTACTCGCCTTCGGATAGCTTTTATACGCGTAATTATCTCGCGATCGGCTCTGTACACTCACCCAGTTATTTGAACAAAAACAAAAACACACAACAAAACACCAAGCAAATGATCACAACAGTTTTTATTTTTGTATTTACTGTTTATGGCAATTTTTTCGAAACAGTATTTACAATTTATTAGAATTTAGCATTTCAGCGAAAATTTATAGAAAATTATCCTAAATTCGGCATCGCGGCGTCAAACGGCCGACAAAACTTCGTTGAGTTGGTTCTTCTATTTATTTATTATGGAATTTTGCAAAAAAAAAATCCTAAAACCAAAAAAAATTTAAAAAAAAACATAAACGTCATAACCGCACAATTTTAATTGGTCCGCTCATGTCCCCATGCAAATATTCGAAGTCAGGCAGATATTTAACCATAAAGAGGATATAACAGTTGTGAACGCACTATCCAGACTTCAATCTCAATAACATGGCGTTCCAAGATCAATACCCACGAAATCAAGTTTATTAAAATAACAACTATCAAGTTTTATTGTATTTTTAAATCTGGGTAAACAAATTCGAAACTTAGTTGGACTTTATTCGTTTTCTCGGCGTTTTTTATAATCAATTCGTGCTGATCCGATCACGACTATATTTGTACTGATGGGAGTCACGAAAATATTTTACCGCTTCAACTCCCTTCAAGGGATTCCCCCAAACTTTCCGCATAATGCAATGGGAAGCTTCTGTCAACATGAAGTGAGATCACAGCCAGTTTTGCGCAAAACAGCCACTTTTTCTACAACAATTCTTTAAATGCGGCGAGAAAATTGGGGATTCGTCAGGTTCAATGCCGCTAAGCTCACTATTTTTCCGATTTTTCAGATTCGTTATATAAACAAAAAAAATCAGTTGATTTTTTTGTCGAAACATATCATAAAATAAAAAAATGAATTAATTGGGATTTTGTCTGTTTCAATTGATAATTATCATATTTAAGTCAAAAACACGTTTTCGCGATTCACAATGCGGTTGAAAATAGTCCAAAAAGATGATTTTTATATATTAACTACGCAGTAGGACCACTACAACAACTGCTCTAGAAAAAAATTGAAAAACTTTCATATTAATAATAAGAAAAAATGAAATCAAATCAATGATATCAAATTACATAATGTGATTTTATGATAGCCGTTACTTCACACAAAAGACGAAACTTATGTAAATACTTGTGCAAATCGTCTATACTTGTGTAAAAAAATGTATCTCGTGAAAATATCCAAATTACAAAAATCTGGGTCAAAAATTGCAGAAATGCAAGGCTGTAACTCATAAACAGTTTTTTAGTTCTGATTTGGATCAACTTACATGAGATGTCAGTTTCGGTATCTCGTTACCGCTTCAAAATAAAGTTACAACATGTCTACTTACATTAAAATCCCTGTTGATGATCTATTATATATGATCGAAACGTTGAAATTAACGTGTTTTCAAAGTAAAAAAACTTTGTCGTTACACCATGTCTGAAGCAGCAAACACTTCTTTAATTTTTAACTTTTAAGGCAACCCTAAAAGTTATTGAGAATGATTTCAAATGGATAAGCAAAAAATTTACTGTGTGGTTAGGAGAATCGGAAACAAATATTAAGTCTTGTGGCTAAAAAATTTATTAGGACATTTGTCCCTAAAAGTTAGTTTATTTTTCTCCACAAAAGAACGCAGAATATTAAGTTCCACCCGCACCCCAAAGGGTATATTTGTCGGATCCTTGAGCTATGGGCATTAAAGCTGACTCTTAGAAAGACTTTAGGTTATTCTTAGGGTATATACGAGCAAAACATTAACAACAAAGTAATTAAAAAAACGTTTTGGTTGTTTTTAATTTTTTGCTGGGTTTATATACCTTGATCTAAGAGTCTGCTTAAAAGCAATCACTTAGGTTTTGTTTTAATTTAAGGAAATAAATTTATCCTTTTCTAATAATTTGTTACATATTTTACATTTACTCCAAAACATTCAAATAAATACATATTGTTTAGTCAAGTTATAAAATTAGAAGAATATTCATACAGTTCATTTTTTCAACAATTTCACTTCAATTTCAACTAGTTTATCCCTAGCCACCTTTTAGTGGGGATAGGTGGATTCCGAACTTACGGCTCCAAGTTCCCCACCTCCGGCTCCAAGTTTCCTGTTTTTGGCACCAAGTTCCAGCTCCAAGTTACCTCGGCTCCATCAACCCTAAATCATTTTAATACATTGTCCCAAAACACATTAATTAAAATTTATATGTTATCATTACATTAATATTCAACATGCAGATCACCTTAATGTGTGTCACTTTTAAAGCTCATTAAAATTTTTTTTCAATCTTAATTAAATGGATAACGGCTGCACTACTAATTTCTTTTGTTGAAAATGAAATGTTTTATATGTTTTGTGTAATTTTTTAATGAAAAATTTTAGATATATATATTCTAAAGGCATTAATATTTTACATAAATGGAGAATCAAATATAAAACCGAAATCTTTAAAATATCATTGTACAAAAAACAAACAGTAAGCACTCGTAGTTTCATCAAAAATACATAACATGAAAATAAAGAAAAAAATATGCCACAACCTTAAATAAGGCACGCCTTAACTATGGCGTGCATCAGTTAGGGCCTTAAATGATCCTAATTAGAGCACGTCATAGTTAGAACCCTCAATGTCCTAATTAGGGCTTGCCTTTATTAGGGCCTTAGAAAGACAAAAAAAATCTATTTTTAAGAGAAAAAACTGTTTGTTGTTTTTAAAAAAAATCTTGAATATTTGAATTTTAATAAAAAAAGTGTATTTTGTAAACAATAAATTTAAGCGTCATTTATATTTTATTTGCAATAAAAACTAATAATTTATGAAGCAATTTTAAAAGAAGTGATTTATAAAGTGAATTTTTTTAATAACACTTATCCGAAGGGCCCTAATTAGAGGAATTAAAGGTGACGTGCAAAATCACCATAAAAGTAGTATTAAATCTCCATTTCAAAATTCACCATAACGTAGTGCTAATTAATCATAACAATCAGAAATGTTAAAAACTAGCAAATAAAAATTTGTTAAATATTTAGTTTTAATTATAAAAGCATTAAAAATGTTTTAATTTTTTTCTAAGCTTAAGCAAAGCCTTTAAATCAAGCTAAATTTTATCATGATAAATTTTATTTGTATTTTCCAAGTGTCAAAATTTAATGGACATATTGCAAACGTATTTTATTTATGGTGAATTGACACCACTTTATGGTGATTTGATTTTGTAACGTTTATGGTGATTTTGACTTTTGGTGAATTTGTCCAGGGTTTTTTATACGGACCCCAATTAAAAGCCCTAATTAGGGCAATTCAAGGCGCTAAGTAGGGCGCGCCATAGTTAAGGACGTAAATGCGTCTGAGAAATATATGACGTCAAATATTTTTTCTTAATATTAATATATCTTAACAAAAACATCTAAAGCTATAATTTTGAGTTGAAAGCATTATCTAATTCAGCTCAGAAAATGGCGGAGCTCCTATTCCTATTTTGTTTACTGTGTATGTGTACAAAAACAAATTGAATATTTTTTGCATTTTGTTATGTTACTTAACAATAAGTTCTTCATCTGTCCTAAATAAAAAAGTCCTCAAATTTACGCACGTGTAAACATCCAGGTCGATCTTCAACAACTAATTTTTAAAAAAAGTTTTTTGAGAATAAAAGAAGTTCGTTCCTCTTTTTCGCCACCCGGTTTTACCCGATTAGTTTTTAATACCATCAACTCAAAAGGTGCCAACTCCTTGACTTATTCATTGAGACACTTTTAAAGCAGTGCTTTGGATAGTTTACAAGATTGGAACGTCATCCGATTTCAGCGCTTATCTGGGGCTAATCCATTAAGGAATTATGGCGGTTTCGCTTATTAAAATATTTGTGCTACTGTTTGCTACAGTTTTCTTGGAAAAAGGTAATTTTAACTGGTAAATATAAACCAAAATAGTTTATTTTGTAAACTTGTATGTAAACTAAAATGACTAATATTGCTGCTACCGAAACTATATATTTGTAATGATTTTTTTTAATTTTCAGCAAAAAAAAGTTTTTGCTTCTCTTGTAAACAGTAAATACTAGTGGTTTTTAAACGACTTTACTTGTTTTTATCTATCACGTTTTAAAATCAAAACAAAAAAACCTCTTATATAAATCTTTTGCAGTCCTGTGGCTAGCACAAATCTATGATTGAATTACACCTGGCTTACATCGTAAAATTTTGTGAAACACGAGAGGACCAATAATTGTGCGGTGATAAGGTCTAAAACAACGTTTTCCAACTCGTTTTAAAAAAACGAATTGGAACGCAGAATTTTTTAATTCCTGCCTTTTCACAAAATATACCAAATTAGGGTACGGGGTCTTTAGAGCCACAAGAATAGGGAACTTGGAGCCGTCAAAAAATTTTTGGGCATTTTTTAGACTTCGTTTAGGCTTGTAGGTATAGGTTTTTGCTTTTGGCTCCCAGTGTCTTCGGCTCCATCAATCCTAAACCAAAATTAGTCAACGTTAACTCTTAAAAAATATGCATTTTTGTTCAAAATTGAATGTAATTCGTTAAATAATTGTTAAAATAAGGTATTTAATCTTTAAAATCTTTTTATGTTAAAAACTTTAAGTTTTTTTGTTTTTGACTAAAACGAAAATTTAATGTTGCAAATATAAATAAAAGTTAAATAAATAATTAATTCATACTGCAGCATTAAACAAAAACTTAATGCTGCAAATAGGTTTCATTCGCCTATTA